>CAJNDT010000897.1:5000-117186 GCA_905221615.1 Symbiodinium sp. CCMP2592
CGGGTCGGGCTTAGGGTATAGGCTTTAGGGTTTACGGGATTTGTTGTTCAGGATTGAAGGTTTCGGGTTCAGGGTTTAGGGTACAAGGCTGCGTCTTGGAGCGCTACCTGGTTGATGCTTCATAGTTTGAAGCACGGCGCTTGGGCTGTAGGATCCTGGACGCCCTCGAGTCGCCTCAGCCAGATCCACCCAACCCTTTGACACCCAAAGTAATCGAACCCTAACCCTAAGGCTCAAAGTAGCCCAAAAGCCTCATAGTCATATAGTAATTATGGCCTTTGGGCCCAAAAGCCTGAAACTATGAGTCCTTGGATCCTTAAGGTAAGCCTGACGCCGAACCCTGAATTCCAAAGACAGTATTCATGGACATCAATGGCATCTTCGGGGCAATTAATCACACCCTATACCTAGAGCAATACATCTAGCTTGGCCCAACCCGCTGAAGACCGCACCCTAAAACACCCTTCAAGAAAGCTCTCCACTCTTTGAGGCTGCTGCGCAAGCCTGCGCAGGAGAGCTTATTCTCCATGTGAGCGCTTTCGGATCCTTGACCCCGAAAAACGGAAGCAGATGGATACTATAGGCGCCTGAATGATTGCCAATAATAAGTTGAGGGTTCCTTAGTAATTACATATAATTACAGCATAATGGGCCCCAAAACCCTATTCTAGTTATTCAGGCCCCTACATTATGTGAAGCCCTGAATCAGCCAGCCTTCAATCCTAAATCCTCCAGCCCGAATTCCGAAATGCATGAACACAGGAAGCCCCTCAGGCTCTACACCCTACCCCCCATGTCCGGAAACCTCAAGCCAAAAAAGCAAACAATAAACCCTAAAGCCCCCAAAAAGCCAGCAGAAGAGAGATTTCCCAGAAATGTCCTAGCAAGGGAGTCGACTGCTTCTGGATCAGCCGGCTAAAGACACCCAGGTAAGTGCACATTGAACTTTAAATTCGAAAATCCTCCATGCATTTTTCTGGACTCGTCTCCGAGTAATGCAAACAAGCCCTCAGGTTCAGATTTCAGGAGTATACCTCGTTTAAAGACCCTATCCACCCTCACAAGTCCCTTGTGGGGACATCGTCATCGAAGTTTCGTGCAAAGTACCTCTTATAGTGTGTACGGATGCAAGGGGGCGTACTATATAGTTAATATATGAAAGCTTTTTCTTACGGCTCCTCAAAAACACATCTAAACGGCAATTACGAAACCTATAAAGCTTAGAGCTTAAACTACTAAACGCCGCCAGCTACTTCAAAAGAGTATGCGGGCTTGGCAGCTTGATCTTGCGTGCAGGGTGGGCGGTTTTGGTCTCAGCCGTCCTTCCAGAATGTAAGGTTGTTGGGCTCAGGATGAACAGGGGTCCAGGGTTCAGGGTTTCAGGATTTAGAGGTTGTAGGCTTAGGCCACAGTTTTCGGCTCCCTGCATCCCAAACTCATTCTTAAATTTAGCAGCCCAAAGGGTCCTATGTACTGTTATGGGGGATACTTCCCCAAGGCATATAATATGGAAACCCTACATTCTACTATATCGGTACATAGGACCCTTTGTGCAGGTTCTAAAGGATTAAACGAGCTGGAGACCAACTTCCCTTCTCTAGCGCAAGAGGATGACTGGGTTCTTGTCACTCTCAGGGTCTGCGTGCCCAAGAAGGTAGGGTTGTTAGTGCCGAAAACGATTCAGAGTATGGAGTTTGTAATACCAGTACGACGGATAAAGGCAATGAGGTAATTAGCTCTTATCGTTTTGGGGTTTTAGTCTTGGCAATCCTACCATAGTTCAACAGGCTCACCTTTCTTCGGCTATGGCTTTCAGCCCCGAAGCTAGCTGAAGTGTCTCGTAAGGTTTTTTGAGGGTGCCAGTAAGGGTTCTACAAGGGGTTCCATAAACGGTTTACTTGGAGGTTTATGGAACTTAATAAGTAAGGTTTTTCGTCGTTGAAGTGGGGTAATACGTACTTGCAAGAATGGCTGCTTGTAACCTTATTACTTACTAACTCCCATGACCCTTTAATTATTTCATGTTCTGTGTGGACCTTGGCTCTCTAAACCCGAAGCCCATAACCCTATCTTTTTGGGTTCCGTAGTGTCCTCATTTTTTAAGGGGTTCAAAGTGCCATGGCTTCAAGGAGAAGTGTCTCACAGGGCCTAATGACGGTTCCTCTAAAGCTCCTTTAGGGTTACTTTGAGGGTATGAGGCCATGTTCTAGCCCAATGAAGTCAGAATCTAGCCTTTCATCGGGTGTTGTACGGGCCTGTCTGAGTCTGTGTTTTTTTTGCCACGGCTTGTATGCTTGCTTTGCTGGGTTCGGGGGATTTCATTGAAATCGTCATAACAAGGAAAGAGTGGCATGTGCCACAAAGCCCCGTAAGTCCTGAACCTTTTAACACTAAACCCACCCGAAGGGTCCAAGTACCGAATGATCAAATCATTTCCAAACTAGTAACATACATTGCTATTATCCGAGATCCGAGAACCTAAATATTGGGCCCTTTGGACCCTTAGAGTAAAGTTACCCTGTGATTGAGGAATATCCTTAAAATCATACTAGGAACCCTAATATGACTTAACGGGTATATATCTTCATTCCCTGATAGAACCGTTCCAGATCCTTTTAAGTAGCCCTATAAGGAGTCCTGGTATATTCCTTCATGGTATTCCTTAACCCTATAAACGCCTTAAACTATGAGTCCTTCGAGCCTTAGGGTAAAGGTAGCTATAGCAAAGTCATAAGGAAACTTTGGGGGGTAGAGGGCCTTAATACCTATAATAAGGACTTAGTAAGGATTTAATAAGGCCAATTTGAGGAAGTAGAGCCCCCTACCCCGCTGCCCCCCTCCCCCCTACCCACCCATAAGGGTCCCTATGAGCAAAGCCGCATGACAAGAGCCCGGACTAGGACCCAGAGTGGACCCTTATTCCCTTTCTTAGGGTTTAGGTTCCCTTCTAGCTCCCTTTAAACCAGAAAGGGCACCCTTTTCGTTCCTAGGTTACTCAAGGGTACTTTAGGGTTTCTATATAGTAGGGTTGCCTTTGAAGGGTTCCTCTCAGCCTTTAGGGAAACCCTTCTTGTTCCTAGGTTACTCTCCCAGAGGGTCCATATATAGTACCATTATGGAATTAGGTCCCAAAAGACCATCCCCATTATGGTTTTTGGGACCTGATTCCATAATAGTAGTGTATATGGACCCTCTTGGTCTTGGGTCTAAAGGCCGCATCACAAGAGCCCAGAAGCGGGGCCAGGTCTCCCGGCGGCCGAGGTTTGAATCCTAGCCTTCGCGCTGCGTAGGGGTGGGGATTATAGGGAGTAGATAGGGGGGCTTAGGGTTCCTTCAACAGGGATCTATACGGGCTCGATAAGGGATCTATGTGGTTGAGGGTTTCGGGTTTAGGGTTGGGGTTTAGTGTTTTGGATGGTCTACGGGTTGAGGGGATTGAAGTTTAGGCTACTAAATGTTTAGGGCTTAGGGCTTACAGCTTAAAGTTTAGGGATTAGGGTTTGGGGTTTGGCGCGTCGGAGGTGTTGGGACATCCCGGCCGTGGGATGTTTTGCTGCGAGATAATAGCAATATGGCGAGGGCGCAATGGCAAGCCCTGCCTAGACCGCCTAGGTTCTCCGGTAGTACCCTTAATCAACCACCGTGTCAATACTCATGACAAGAGTATATAATAACAGTGGTACTACTAAGAATAACAATAAAACGAATATGAATATGCAAGAGGGTACCCAACAAATTGAGGGAACTCGGAGGACCTAGAGACCAATTACGACTCTCCTCCGGACCCCGGGTGATAGATGCTTGCAAAATAGTTATCCTTGCCATGTGACTGTAAGTGAGTGAAGCTCCTTACAAAGGGACCCTAAAATCCGCTGAGATTTGTCTATACTCCTCGTCAATTCCTTCTAGGATCCAGAGCCCTCCTCAAATCCGCAAAACCCCTCATAACAAGGCCTACTGGAGCCCTAACATGCTCACACTTTTCGGGTTCCTTATGATGATGTCCTTCTGTGAGACATTAAAATCTATCTCCCTCAGGGCCAGATAGTAGAACGCTGAAGCCCTGTTGAAAGCTTCCCTGCACCCTAGACTGCTAAAGCCATGAAGCCCTTTGCAAAAGCAACCAGGTCCGGCAACAAGAACAATATCTGTTGGGTTTCTCGCTTTCAGCCGAAGGGCCAAAGACGACGAAACCGCCAGCGGTCCAAGTCGTGGCATTTTTTTTCTAATGGTCTTCTGTGTAGCTGTATACTTTGCCTTTCTACAAGGGTCGGATGAGGATCCAAACCGGTCGTTTAGGTGCATCTTCGTTCGTTTAGGTTTTCTTATCTTAAAAGACCATGGGGCTTACGAAGTACAGCATTACAAATACCTCAATGGGGCTTATGAGTAATTATAAGGATAGTTACATTACTTGCAACCCCAGTTACGAAGTCCCATGATCGTCTTAGTAAGGCTTCAGGGTTCGATAAAGGCTGCATCAGGATGTCTTCAGAGGTTGGAAAAGGGCTTCCTTGAATTCTGCAGCAAAGCTTTTAGTAAAGACAAGCGACTTTCAGGGTTTTGGGTTCAAGGCCTAATACTGTTGATGGACAAAATCCTGCATTACCCTTTATAAGGAATATACCATAGTTCCCATAGTTTAGAGACCTTAGGGTCATGCAGGATTTTGTCCATCAGCAGTATCACTGAAACATACCTAGACCTTGGATTGCATCCTGTTTGTCGCTGGGATGCTCTAAGACAAAAAAAAGGGTAGCCAACAGCAAGTACCACGAGTCAGGGCCTGGGTCGGGTCAGGAATTAGGCATCTAAGGACTCATATATATATATATATATATATATAAAAATATACATATATATATAGGCTTTTGGGCCTAAAGACCATACGGTATAAGGCTTTTGGGATATTTTGGTGCCCAGGGTATTATGGTAACTTAAAGGGCTTGAGGTTTCGTTCAATTTGTCTAGCGCTGGGTGATTGCTGCTTTGCGGCTGCTTGAGTTCTCAGAAGGCCAGTTGAGTAAACAATGTGTAGTGCTTCCAGCATTTATGGTATAGGGTTTTTATTCTACACCTGCAACACACGGCTCTTCCAAGCGTTAAGGTCCACATGTACTCCCGTCCCACATCTTCGCAGCCGGGATAGGTGCCATTCTGTGATTTTTGGTAGTTGCCCTTGTGGCATCGTGGAGATAATATAGGGGCCTCAATAATTACCTATACTATTTTGGGGGCTCCTTATTATCATTATAGTATAGTGGGCCCCAAAATCCTATTCTAATTATTAAGGCCCCTATATTACCTACTCATACATACAGCCGGGATGCTGAGACTACGAGCCAGCAAAACACGCTACCTGTAACTCCAAACCCTGCGCAACAGTAGCTTGTGAGCCAGAACCAACGGATAAAACCCATAAAGCATCGTGTACCCAAAGGATCCAAAACACCTTACTTAAGGGACATCCCTCAAATCATGTCAGCGTTCCAATTTAAATTTGCAGGTATATTTCTTTAAGGGTGTTGGAATGTCTGGGTTCTTGTCGCCACATGTAATCCTATAACCCGTCATCGGTGCCTTGGACCCTGGATGTCGCTGAACAAGATGAAGTGTGTGCACACCACATCAAGCCGAGAAGTCTTCATGTTCTCCGAGGTTTAGGGTTTCAGGGCTCAGGGTACAGGGTCTCTAGGCCTTGAGGAAATCATCTTAGGGTTTAGGGTTATCAATACATAAATTGACTTTTCTTGTGGTTTTGTACATGGTAGTATACAATGTTTACAACCCAGACCCATTTTTTCCCCAATCGTCGTGTGTGTTGTGTGCTGCTTCGTGTGAACATCGGCTGGGAGCCGGTCGGCGACAAGAGAATGAGTCACTCCTAAGCTTTAAACTGAAATCTCGACGGAACTCGAATCTTGAATCGCCTCCACTTTTATGTTTAGGACTTATCGTGAGCTTGCAGCGTGCAGAATTTAGGCCCGGTCGCGGCTATGCAATTTGGCCATCTATGCTATAATCTAGTTCGGAATTCTACTTAGTGAAGTCAAAGCTACATAGTTAGGTTATACTAGACTATAATGCACTTCCAGAACCTTGCCTAATCATTAGTCCCTGATGTGGTTTAGTAAGTACTCATACACAACTGTTACTGCAATTCTCTAACCGCAGCTACACGGTCTCATCGTCATTTAAGTAATTTTACTTCACTTTAGACTGCCGAGCCTCGCGTTCACGACTTTCTCCGACAGCCGAAACTCTGAGTTCGAAACCCTACGAC
The DNA here is from genome assembly GCA_905221615.1 of Symbiodinium sp. CCMP2592. NCBI lineage: Eukaryota > Dinophyceae > Suessiales > Symbiodiniaceae > Symbiodinium > Symbiodinium sp. CCMP2592. The sequence goes on from CAJNDT010000897.1 coordinate 11,284, forward strand.
CATGCACGAACTTCAGATCAGTGTTAGGGGCTTATTCTTAGGATTAGGGTTCAGGATGTAGGGTTTAGGGGTTAGGGTTGAGGAGTTTAGGATTTAGTGTTGAGGATTTGGGGGTCGGGGATTAGGGTTCAGGGTGCGTCGTGCGATGTTCAGGGCAGACGGGTTTTGGGGCTTATCCGGCCCTAGGCTTCGGGTTTCAGGGCTCAGAGTTTAGGGTTGAGGGTGAGCGAAAACCCCATAGAAGCCGAGAAGCTGTTACGCTTTGTGGGTCGGCCTAAAGACCATGCTATATCAGGCTTTTGGGCTATTTTGAGCCTTAGGGTTTTTGGGCGAAACACAGAAGACCATGAACATGGGTAATATAGAAGCCTGGGTAGATACGAGACTGAGTGCTACCCCGACAAGAAACTGATATGCACCCCCAATGATTGCCAATCTTATTCCTTAGGTCTCCTTCTTATACGCATAGTAAGAGATGGCACAAAATCCTACTCGAAGCGGTAAGCCCCTATCAAGGGACATCCGAACATCACCGACCGGCTTCAAGTGTACATCCTAGCACACCTTCCGAAGGAAGACGTCGCTATGTGACCATTTAATGTCGCGATTCGAAGAAATTAAAGTTGACGAGCGCGATGACGCTCTTATGTTGTCGGACACGCTTGTGTTTTGCGTTGTTGGTGGTCTAGGCAGCCGTAGTGTAGTGAAGTTTGCGCTAGTGACGGTGAGTGCGGCTTTGCTGGCTGTGTCGGTGCTGGCGACGCGTCTCTTGTTCATGTTGTGCTGTCGTCGTCGTCATAAACCCTAAACCCCAAACCCCACACTTGGCCGGACATCAAACCCGATACCCTAAACCCAATGCGCAAGACCCCAAACTCCGAAATCTACACTAAACGGTTGTTGCCATATCCATGAGGATCCTGGTTATGTGTTTTCCTCAACCCTAACAAAGCCTACCTTGCTTTGGGTTCTTGACTATGTTTTCCTTACATGCGTCCCTCAAAAGGTAGGCTTCTGGGGTTAAGGCTTGGGTTCAGAAGTTTCCGGCATCCGAATTCCAGGGCCGGAGACGGTATCCTGACTACAACCCGACCAAGTTTTAGTTTACATCAAACCTAAAAGACCTACCTTGCTTTAGGATCCTTACTTACTACTTAAAGGATCATGGAACTTAGTAACTAGGGTTATAATTAGAGCAACTATGTTTATAACTACTTACTAAGTCCCATGATCCTCCAAGTATGCTTTCCTGATTGACTCAAGATCTTGAAAGTATCCTGACTACAACCTGACCAAGTGCTAAATGGCTGATGTACCTTCCTACTCCGCCGCGGCTCGAGTGTGACACAAGCGCTGGGAGATAGGGACAAAGCTGTGAACCAGATCCGACCGCTCTTGCAAGACTTCATTTCTAAGACATACTGTTAAAGTAGCAACAGGAATTGAATCATTGCCCCTAAACCCTATGGGGTTACATATAAAGTTATAAGCCCTAGACCCTGAACCCGCGCCCTAAAGGCCAAAGGCCTGGAATGCCTGAACCTGGCTAAGAAAACAGACTCTTGATCTGCATCTTGTTGGCTTCAGGAAGTAACATACTGAGAGGATTCCTAGATAGTTTCGAAAGGTATGAACCCCTTAAAAGGAACCCTATTCTAATTATTAAGGCGCCTACATGACCCCCCCCCCATAATGCTCCTTATAGTACTCCTTAAAGGTATCCGGCAAGGGAGCCATGAAGCCGTCCTCCGTCATGGAGGACGACAGGACGACAGGATGTTTTGAAGAGACGCTTGGATGGCAGTTCATTAAAGTTCCGTGTGCAAGACCATCTCAAGCCCATCGCCACATGATCTTGGCATGTAAACCCTAAACCCTAAACCGCGGAACCTCAAAACGATGCGGCATGGGATCGAAACTTTTACCTGGACCCCAAAAGTATGTAGAATAAGAGCCTTTTACAGGTTTTGGGCCATCATTTTACTTACGTTTGCGGGGTCTAGGCAAGCCCCCAAAAGCCATAAATCCGAAGCCCAGAAACCCCCCAAAAGTCTTCTTCCAAGAAACTTCTGGGTCTTGTTGAGCCCTTTTCTAAGGCTCCATGTACCCATACTTGGAGGATCATGGGACTTAATAAGTGTTGTTTTAAGTACCTTAATTGGGGTATAAGTAGTTACGTTATAAGTATAGCTACCTTAAGTATAACCCTAGTTACTAAGTCCCATGATCCTTTAATCTAAGCATGTACCCATATAGTATACATACTTCGGCCTTAAAGTAACTATATAGGGACCCATTTAAGGTGTAAAGGTACATGGAGCCTTTGGGTCATAGGCAACCTTCAAGGAGCTCAAAAGAGGAAGCCCAAAAGTGATCCTCAAAGGTAAACCCAAAACCCCTAAACCCCTAAACCCTGCCCTAAACCCAAAAAAACTAAAAGCCGCAACCCCCCCCCCCCCCCCCCCCCCCCCCCTCCCCCTCCTCAACAACAAATTCCTAAACCTTTAGCGGAAAATCCTCCCCCAAAGCATTGCGCCAAGGTTGGTTCTGCAGGAACTTGGCGAAGTGAAGGCGCTGATTGCCAAGGTCCGGGTCGCAAGGTTCCTTTCAGTCTTCTTTCAAGAGTTTCTTTAAGGGTCCTTCACGGGTTCCTTTAAAGGGTCCTTTAGGAGTTCCGTATCTATGTAATGCCCCTTTTTCTGACACGGTTTAGGGCCTAGGGTTTAGGGCTGAATTTATCGTAATAACACCCAACAGCCCAGACCCTAAGCCGATTGTGTATTGAAATTGTCTAGCTGTCTTATTGTTGGTGTTACCCTACACGCTGTCACATAGACGCGGGGCTCAAAGGTTGCACCACCGTCGCACGGAGTGGCTTGTGTGCCCAGGTTGGGGTTCAGGGTCCTCACTTAAAGGATCATGGGACTTAGTAACTAGTTATTTTAGGGACTTATAAGTACCATAACCCCAATTATGGTCCCTTAAAGGGTACTTATAAGTCTACTTACTACCTACTTACTAAGTCCCCCGACCCTCCAAGTAACCACGGTAGGGTAGCGTGTAGGGCGGATCCCGAAGCACCCTGCACTCGCGATTGTTTTGCTGATAACTGCGTCAAGTATAGTCAATAGTGAAACTTTACCTTAAAGGGATGGGGATAATGATGTTCCAACTTTATGGCTTCTACTGTAAGTTAAAGTAGACTCCAAAAGGTGGATCCTTGTCACGTCTTTATTGCGGCTGGCTGATAAGGCCCAATGCCCTTCTCCCCCTTATCCACCGAAGGGTCCCTATGAAGTTTACCCTAAAAGTTAGACCGGGTTTAGGGTTTAGGGAGTTATACCATGAGTTTGGGACGAGTAATGCTGGGCTTGTCTTGGCCGTATCTGAAAGGGCGTGAGGACCATGATAATCCCAAAATGTCGTGTCCCCCAAACCCTCGCACCGCTATATAACCTTAAGGCCTCAGTTACTGCCCCAGTAATCCGCTGTTTGGGTAGCTGGAGCCCTAGGGTAAGTGCTCGGCGCTCGTGACATGTTAATCCTGAGTCTCAATGCCTACCAAAGTGCTAAAGCCCACCCTGGCAAACAAGAAAACCATAGACGCTAAATTTTAAAGCTTGCCCGTAAGTCAACTTCAAATTGAGACCAAACACGTAGCTCTTTATCCGTACGTGTGGACAAGGATCTGGCAGTGGCCAGGTCTCACGGGGTTCCCTTTATGGATCTCCTCAATCTCTCGGATCCGTCCGCATCCTGAAGTCGTGGGAATAGCATTAGATGCCCTTCCCTTGCGGCCGGGACACGCTGGACCGTTCCAGATCCCAAACCCTTCCTAGTACAGAGGCCTGAAATAGTTACCTATACTATTTTGGGGGTGGGCGCCAGATCTTGTTCCGCTTTGCCACGCCAACACAGCTCATCAATACCGAAGGCGGTACTGTCGCCGCTGGTGGAGACCAAAGCCCAAGGTCTACGGAGAAGCCCAAAAGTTGGAAATCCAACAAATAGCCTCAATCCTTAAGAGTAATATGTAGGTAATCCCGGCACTAACTGTTCTCTATCCGTTTTCCAACTGTGTTGGGTTTACTATATGAAGGACTTTGGCAGGAGCATGGGGGCCTCCGTATGTCTTCAGAAGACCGGGTCTACTTGGAGGATCATGGGACTTAGTAAGTGAGGTTATAAGTCCCACAATTGGGGTTCTCAGTAGATATCAGTACAGTTACCTAGTGATAACCCTACTTACTAAGTCCCATGATCCTTTAAGTACCCCTAAACCCCCCTTATATAAACCTTACAGATCCCCTTTAAGGAGCCCTTTGAGGAACCCTAGTTACTAAGTCCGATCTTTAACTATGTCTTTAGAAGACCGGGTCTAAGACGTCGTGATCGAAGCACGACCGGAGGGAGATCGGGGCTGGATTGCGAATGTCATTTTGCTTCGTCCCTTTACTAAAGGACCCCCTTTTGGAGGATCTAGAAAGTAGGGTTTAGGCTTCAGGGGTTTAGGGTTTAGGGGTTTAGGGTTTGGGGGTTTAGGGTTTAGGGTCTGGAAAGTAGACTAAGGGGCCCTATACTACTAAGGGTACTTTATAGGAACCCCCTTTACGGGATCTACTTTTTGGATCCTCCCTGGGGTCTGTCTGGGTAAAGGACCCGGTAAGAAGCCTGAACCCTGATAGGTCCGTTTTCAAGGATCACCAAAAAGGAGCCCCAAACCCACGTTGTTGAGCTTCTACAAACGAAAGCGATTTTTGTGCCTGTTCACTGCAAAGTGATGAGGAATTAACCCACAACCATCAGATTGAAACGTATGAGTACACGCCGAATTCAAGTAGCTACAAAGCTGTAGATGCCGAAAAAAGCGTTATTCAGCACCCTTGAAGCCCTAAACCTTAAGCCCCCTCAACCTAGCCCTAACATGCAAGTGTGCGAGGACAGCATCATGCTCTCCGGCCTGCAGACGCAGGCCGATCGGGACATTCATTCGCTTTTGGCGTCGACAGTACAACCCAGCTCCTACACCCTGAAACCCGAAATCCCTTAACCGTAAACTATTTAAACTCCCAAAAGTTCAAAGCAGCGTTGTATGCGGGCTCTATAGGGTTTTGTAGGGGCTCGCTCAGTAAGGGTTTTATCCGGGGCTCTATAGGGGTTCTAGAACGGATTTAGGGGTTCAGGGTTTACCTTGAGCTACCCAAGCCTACTTTTCCTGCTGGCTCCCTGTAACGTCTATGTCAGGGTGAATAGTATATACGAACCTACAAAAGTAGGCTACCCGAGGGTACATGTACAATACTTTCATGGCATCCAGCCGCCCCAAAACCATAGTAGGAATGGTATTTTGTACATATCTAATTCCACAATCGCTGAATCTTTGGATCCCCTAAGCCCTACCTGGACCCCAAAAGTATGTAGAAGAACAGCCTTCAATAGGTTTCGGGCCGTTATTTTACCTGCTTTGGGGGGTCTAGGTAAACCCTAAACCCTAAACCCTAAACCCTAATACTATGTAGCGCAGCGGCCCGCGTGAACCCTAAACCCCTGCAGATCGAGGCCCCTCTGGGTTAAGCCAGTTTGCACCCTTACGGTCCCCGGGGTTCCTTTAAAGGGGTCTATAAGGGTACCTTTAGGGGGCTCCTTTAAGGGATATATAGGGTTTAGGGTTGATGATACAAATCCTGCATTACCCATAATAAGGAATATACCATAATTCCCATGGTTTAGGGTCCTTAAGTCATGCAGCATTTATATCATCAACAGTAGGGAGTGCTGAAATCCCTCCCAGATAGAACCCTTATGGTTCCCTGGGTGAAACTCACCTCATCCTGGTGCGTATGCTGATCTGATGCTGTCAACAACAAAGCAATAACAATTGGCATGGATGAGACTCAAACCGAGGAGAGGCAGCTCAATGAAGAGAACAAGGTTGACATCATGGAATCTGTGCACGGCGTGTCCTTGGGCGGTGAAGCCAAGAGTCATCTGCTTCATTCAGATCTTCCATGATGCGGCAACGAACAGTGGCGGGCCACATTCACTCTACAATGATGAAGGCATTGCACCTTTTGACCGCGAGGTCCCCTAAACCCTGAACAATCAACCCTAAACCCCTAACTACCCAAAGCCCAAAACTCTAAACTACCCTAAGCCCTAAATTACCATAAACCCCTAACCCTAGACTACCCAAAACCCTTAACTACCCCAAGCCCTAAACTACCCTAAACCCTAAGCCCCAAATTACCCTAAGCCCCTTAGCCCTTGCGATGCTGTACCAGCAGCATAGCAAACCCGAAGGGTGCAAGTACTCCCTATTGCAGGGCTTCGGGGCCATTTTGGGTACCAAGAGACATAAATACGGTTGATGATATAAATCCTGCATTACTCATAATAAGGAATATACCATCATTCCCATAGTTTAGGGTCTTTAGGGTAATGCAGGGTTTATATCATCAACAGAAGGACCACTTGGACGCTGAGGGAAAGTCACCTACGTTCCAGACGAGAAGGGCCCAAGTCACCATAGTCGGGCTTCTTGGGGTTAAGGGGTTTGGGGGATTTAGGGGTTGAGGGTTTCCTTAAAGGGCTCCGTTACAGGGTTCCTTAAAGGAATCTATAAGGGATCCTTCAGGGTTTGGGGTTTTTAAGGGTTTGGGGCTTGGGGTTTGGGGGTTCGCGGATTTTGGTATCCACAGCCTATCCGAGAATAGTATTTGGGGCTGCAGCCCCGGATTCTTTGGCCCTAAACCCTTAACCTTAAACCTTAAACCTTAAATCCCTGAACCCCTAAGCCCTATGTCCCTGAAGCCTTAAACGCCCTAAGCCCGAAAGCTCTAAACCCCATCTCCCTAAAGCTCGAAAAGCTTCAAACCGCGAATCTCCAAACCCTAAACCATCTAAACCGTACAGCCCTAAACCCCAATCCTAAACGCCTTAAGCCCTAAAGCCCTACCACGGTTGATGATGTAAATCCTGCATGACCTTAAGGAGCCTAATCTATGGGAATTACGGTATCTTCTTTATTATAGGTAATGCAGGATTTATATCATCAACCGTATTTGGGTACTTTGGACCTTCTGAGGACTCTTTGAGCTAGTAACCTACATAACTACCTAGACCCTCCATCTACCCTCTATTAGATCCTAAATGCCCCTTATTTGGGACCATATACCCCTATTTGAGGGCACAAGGAAGGTCCTGGTACTATCCTAAACCCACATACCCAATTATTGGATCCCTGGGGGACCCTTGGGGTTTGGACCTATCATCAACCGTAAACCCTAAACCCTATAGATCCCTTAAAGGAGCCCCTTCAAGGTACCCCTTATTACACCTTATAGGTCCCTTTAGAGGAACCCCTGGTACTTTGGACCTTCTGAGCAGGTTGCCGAGCTTTGCGCAGCATCTGCAGATCAGAGCGAGGAGACTCGCTCAGGGTTAGAGGGTTTAGGGTTTAAGGTTTAAGGTCTGAGACTTTAGGGTTTAGGGTTTAAGGTTTAGGGTTTAAGGTTTAGGGTCGGAGAATTTAGGGTGTAGGGTTTGAGGTTCAGGGTTAGAGGGTTTACTTAAAGAATCGTGGGACTTAGTAACTAGGGTTATAATTAGGGTAACTATACTTATAACTATTTATAACCCCTATTAAGGTACTGATAACCTTACTTACTAAGTCCAATGATCCTCCAAGGAGGGTTTAAGGTTTAGGCTTAGAGGGTTAGAGGGTCAGAGGGTCAGAGGGTTGGAGGGTTAGAGGGTTAGAGGGTTAGAGGTTTAGGGTTTTAGCATTCAGGGTCCTTTTAAGGGTTTCTTTGAGGATCCCTTAACGGGTTTCTTTAAGGGTCCCTTTCAGGGTTGCTGCAAGAGTTTCCTCGAGGGTTTAGGGTTCAGGGGTTCGGTTCCTTTTCACTACTTAAAGGATCATGGGACTTAGTAGCTAGGGTTATAATTAGGGTAACTATACTTATAACCCCAATTAAGGTACTTATAACTTTACTTACTAAGTCCCATGATCCTCCAAGTAGAAGCCATAAAGCTGGAACATCACATCTTCATGCCCAGAGGCTAAAGTAGAGGACATCCCAGCAGTAATCATCCTTAAACCATGTTCCAACTTTGTGGGGTTCACTATAAGGTGTGGGGGTTTGGAGCTTAGAGTGTGGGGTTTAGGGGGCCGTAGGGTTCCTCTATGGGTCATTCCCCCAGAGGGTCCATATATAGTACCATTATGGAATTAGGTCCCAAAAGACCATCCCCATTATGGTTTTTGGGACCTGATTCCATAATAGCAGTGTATATGGACCCTCTTGGTCCGAGGGTTCGAATTTGGGGTTCCTGTGAGGGGCCGCTCTTCCTGTGGTTTTTTCAATCGGGAACGCAAAATAAGGAGCCCTAAAAAGGCAGGTTGTTTGGGATTAAGCTTGGACATGTCTTGGTTTAAGGTTAACAGCTTCGATTTTTCAGTACAGTCAGAATGTGTAGCTCTTTGTTGGCAGTTTTAGGGTGGAATGTGAACATGAACACGGTAAACCAAAAGCGACTAGAATCCAGGGTCCAGGTCTTGGTACACCCGCGGGCTCTAACGGTTGATGATCGAAATCCTGCATTACCCGAAAAAATCAGGAAGATACCATAATTCCCATAGGTTAGGGTCCTTAAGGCAATGCCTGATTCATATTTTTGAACGGAAGGACTCATATTCTGAGGCTTGTGGCAGGAAGACCATTCTGTAAAAGGCCTTCGGGCTATCTTGAGCTCCACGGAAACCTTAAACCCTAAACCCTAGACCTTATTCCCTAAACCTTAAACCCTTATACCTTAACCCTTAAACCAACCCTAAACCCCTAAACCCTAAACCCCTAAAGATCCCAGGAGCTCGTGGACACTGTGCCCACCTCCTTTGCAGAGCAGAAAGTGCAGAAGGTGGAGACCGTCCCACGTGCCTGACCGCAGTGTACTGGATTTAGGGTGTTGTTTGGGGTTGAGGAGTTTAGGGTTTTGGGGGTTTCAGGTTTAAGGTCTAGTGAGGGTTTATAGGGCTTAAAGGGTTTGAAGGGCTTTTAGGTCTTTAGTTTCACAGAGTGAGGGGGTGGGCAAGAGGTAGAAAAAATTTGCATGGGGCCCCTGAGAAACTAGGGTGTTTAGGGTTTAGGCAGGGTTTAGGGTTTAGGGTAGCTGGCGATAAACCATACGTCAACAGCACAAAGTGCCCCGAACCCGAGACAGTTGGACTTAATGCCAGTGTTTTCTAAGCCCTAGAGACCAAAACCCTCAACTCTAAACATAAGCCGTAGGGTTTAGGGTTAAAAGGGTTTAGGGTGCAAGGGTTTCGGGTTTAAGGCTTACCCTAAGGCTCCTGGACCCTTGAGTGAGATCCCAAACCCGAGCCCCCAAAAGCCGAAACCCTTTTTAAGGCTTACCTTTACCCCAAATAACCTACCTTTTTAGGGACTTATACAAAGAAAATCATATTAGGGGGCCCTAAAAAGGTAGGTTCCTTAGGGTCCAGGTAGGGGCTTTAGCGTTTAAGGTTTGAGGCTTCCCACCTAAGGCGAAGGCGAAGGCCATGCCGAGAGAGCCGGCGAATCCGCCACCGAGGGCTGTACCTCCTATGACTCCCACGCCGAGGGCTGTACCTCGTGCTTCCGATGCGGCCTCTGTTCGGTATGCTATCCCTACTCCGAAGGTTCCTGGTGTTCTTGCTGCGAAGGCTGCTGTGCCTGCTATTGCAAAGTCATCTGCTCCGAAGGCCGTGCCATCAGCGAGACGGTCAGGCTCAGCTGTTCATCCTCCGACTGCACCGCCATCGAGGAGACAGGCAGAGGCATCTTCGAGTGCCAGGTTGGAAGATCAGGTGCAGAGCTTGACACGGGAGGTCGAGTCAGAAAGTTCGAAATTACTGAGGGCCTTCTGCACTTTAGCAATGCCAATATCCCTTAATTCGGGAATAAACCTTAAGTTATAGGGGCCTTAGTATTATGGTTGAATAATGATTACTAATGCTAGCCTAATAGTAGAGTAGGCAACCTTTAACCTCTTCGGGGTAGTATAGTCCCCAGATTCAGATCATCCCTATGTAACAAACAAGGTTAACCTTTAGTTCCTCATGATACCCGACAAGCAGAAGGAGCATCGATGACGCGTACCAGGATTTAGAGTTTAGGCTAGACCCAGGAACCTAAAAGCAAAGGCTCGAGCCTCCAGATATGCGTCCTGGTGTCTCTGTGGCCTAATGGGGAAGTAAGGAACCCTTATAGATCCCCCTTGAAGGAAGCCCGAAGCCCCTGAAGAAGTAAGTAGGTATGAAATTTCCACAATAGGGGCCTTCATGATCAGAATAGGAATTCTTGAAAGGGATCCTTCAAAAGGGTTACCATAAGGGGTCTACAACAAGGGTTCTATAGATATGAAGTTTACAGAATAGGGGCCTTCGTGATCAGAATAGGAATTCTTTGAAAGGGATCCTTTAAGGGTTCTATAGATATGAAATTTGCAGAATAGGGGCCTTCATGATCAGAATAGGGTTTCTTTAAAGGGATCCTTTAAATGGGTTACAATAAGGGGTCTACAACAAGGGTTCTACAGTAGAAGCCCAAGAGTTGGAAGCCCCATAGCCTCAATCCTTAAGAGTAATGTATAAGGAATCCCAGCACTCTTTGGCCTTAATCCGGTTTCCAACTTTCTGGGGTTTACTGTACATCCCTAAGCATTTATAGTACCCTCATAGAGCCCTCTAAAGGAACCCTTATAATCCCCTTTAAAGGAGCCCCCCCCTGTTTACTGTATCGATAAGAAATTTACAGACGAAGCTCCCGAAGTTTCTTGGTCGCAAGCGGAAAGCAGTCGGTGCGGCGCGTGTCTGCGTTTAAATCTTTGGGGTCTTTGGTATCCTCACTGCTGAGGAGTCCTGACTTTGGTGGGGTTCTTATACTAAGTTTTCGGGATCAGTAGTTGCACCTCTAGGTAAGCCCTAGCCCTAAACCGTGGACACATACCACCTAAACTCCTTAATTATTTTCTTTGAACCCCAAACTCGGACTTTTAACCCCTCCTTAGACCCGAAGCCCACGCTTCAAACACCCCAAGCCCCAAACCCTACTCCTTACTTAGACCCTCCAACTACCTTTTCAATCTACCCCTTTTACCCTCTGTTACGAACCATAAAGGCTCCATTAAAGGGCCTTTGGGGGGGTGCCGGTACTGTTTAGGGTTTTAGGGTTTAGGGTTTAGGGTCTTAGGGTTTTGGGGTTTTGGGTTTAGGGTTGCCCTAAACCCTACACACCCGTGGAGACCCTCTGTTGGAAGTCTGTAAGTAAGCCCTAAAGCCTGAACTCGTCAACCCCAAGAGACCCTTCTAGTGTAGGAGCCTTATAGAGCATATAAAGGAAGCCTCGTAATCCAACCCTGTAAGTAAACTTTAACCCTAAACCCTAAAACCCAAAAACCTTACCCTAATGCTCCTGGACCCTCGTAGCGAGGTCCCAAACCCTAGCCCCCAAAGCCGAAACCCTCCCCCAGAAAGCCCCCAAGCCTATTAGGAGCCTTAGGGTAACCCCCACAAGGAACCTCAAGGCCTAACACCTGTGAGGTGCCTCCGCCGCTTCAGCGCTGACTGCCTCGGCTCTGATGCCGATGCCTCGACCCCAAGTGCCCTGAGTTTCGGGATTTAAGGTTTACTTAAAGGGTTCCTTAAGTTTTGGGGTTTAGGGATTTAGGGCTTGTTAGAGGTTCAGGATTTAAGGATTTAGGGTTTTTGGTTTCAGGACCAGGGTTTAGGGTTCAAGGATTTAGGGTTTTAGGAATTTAGGGGTCTAGGGTTTGCTTCAAGGGTTCCTTACAGGGCTCTGTAGGGGCTCTGGTAGGCTCCATGTACCCATACATTAATTTCAATATATGTACATATACATATACAGATATATACTTCGGCCTTAAGGGGGTTCGTATATAGGCACTTTAGCGCCTAATTATAATGGCGCCTTTGGGTTGGTTTTCAGACATTGTACCCAGTCATAAGGTTCCATGTACCCAAATAGTATATACCTTGGCCTTAAAGTAGTCCCTGTACCAGGACCCCTTAAATGGAGCCTTGATGGTCCTTAATAGTGAGTATTTAGGGTTTTTTGTATGTAGTTGGGGGGTCTAAATATAGGACGCCCTGGCCCTTCCTTCATCCACAACAGACGCGTCGATCCAGCAGATGCGGCCCATCCCGCAGTGGCCCCTCCAGCAGTGGCGGCGATTTTGGCCGTTCCACCCCGGCGCATCACCCGTTGCCGTGCGTGGGAACACTTTGGTGAGATGGAGGAGGCAATTGCTGCGCTGGGGGACATCAGATCCTTCAATATTGCCAGCACTCTGTGAACAAGGAACAAAAAAGGACCTTCACTTCGTCCTTCCAGACAACGATTCATGGCCACTCGGTCGGCCGGAAATGGTTGGGGGGTCCTTTGAAGCGTATACTTACTAACGATGTGGGTGCATGGACCCTTAGGGTAACCTCTTATGTGGGGAGGCATAGCCGCACTCCCAAGAAAGCACTAGCAGGGAAGGGCAGCTGCAGGTAATCCTTAGAAACTGAAAGCTTTGAACCGAAAGCTTAAACCCCTCAAAACCATGGACCAGGAACCCCAATAGCCTTCAACCTAAAGCCCCTAAAGCCCCTAAACCCTAAACCCTAGCCTTCAACCTAAAGCACCTAACCCAAACGCTAAAGCTGAACTAGGTAGGGCTTTGGGACATTTTTTATTTTCCCTTATTGGGCTTAAGAGGATCTTATTTACTAATATTTTCGAAAGGCGCTAAAAGCCCCACCTAGTGAAACGACAGAGCCCTAGACTCCTGCAGTGTCCTTCGAGGAGCACTTGAAGGAAGCCCCAGTCATGAGTACGGTTGATGATAGGGTTCCTTTAAAGGGATCTATAAGGGTACCTTTAGGACCTTTAGGAGGCTCCTTTAAGGGATCTATAGGGTTTTAGGGTTGATGATAGAAATCCTGCAATATGCATAGTTATGAGGAATATACCATAATTCCCATAGTTCGGGGTCGTTAAGGTAATGCAGGATTTATATCATCAACCGTAATACTCTTCCCTTTGTTGGCTTATCAGAATCTGACTGCGAAGTACACCCAAACCCTCGACTAACTAAGCACAAAACAAGTGGCCCAGGGGCTCCATGTTGCTTTAGGGTTTAGGGTTTGTTGGGTTTGGCAGTGTTATTGTCACTGTTTGCCCTTTTGCGGTTGGGTGTAGGGTTTAGGGTTTAGGGTTCTGGCGGGTCCCAGGGTCTCACGCTTTAGGACTTGATGCTTCAGGGTTTAGGCTATCTTCTGCCCGTTTTCTTCGAAGGATTCCTGGTTAAGTTAAACCTAAACCCTAGACCCGAAACCCTAAACCCTAAACCCTAAACCGAGGCGTTTTAAAAATATAGGAGAATCAAAGGTACGCCTAGCATTAGAGGGATCTTGGGCACCCATGGGAAGGTTTAGGGTTTTTAGGATTTAGGGGCAGTCTATAAAGCCCTGTGTGAGATTAATGGAACGCTATAAATTTCTCCAAGAAACGGATGACATCTTCTGGAACTCCTGTAAAACCTGACAAGGTCCTTCCAGCCAGTAAACCGAAAAAAAAGCAACCCCAAACTCCAAACCCTGGAGCGCTCCAATCTTCACCCAAAAACCTGCGATCCAACATTTGTAAGCCTACCCCTAACAACCTCAAATCTTCAACAACAACTTCGAGCCAACATGTATCACCCTAAGCTCTAAAACCCCCTTAAGCCCACTAGCAAAGCTGCGAACCAACATTATAACTCCAAGCCCTGCGCGCGCAAGACCCTCAAACCCATGAAACAAAACCCTAAACCCAGAGCCCGACAGCTTCAAATCCTGCTTACAGGATCATGGGACTTAGTAACTAGGGTTATAATTAGGGTAACTATACTTACAACTACTTACAACTAAAATTAAGGTACTTATAACCTTACATACTAAGCCCCATGATCCTCCAAGTATGCAAAGCCGCGAACCAGGCCGCGCGATTCCTTGGCGTCGAACCTCTCTGGTTTGCCACAGCCGCCGTCGAAGGAGCAGAGACCAGGGCTTCTCTTGGTCAGGATCTACCTGGGAGTTTCCGAAAATGAGGGATACCTTATTATGGGGTCCTTATAAGAAGGATCCTACTGTTTAGGGTATTTTATTAGGGTCCCTATTTTCGGAAACTCCCACCTGTAGCCGAAAAGACCTGGCTCTTTAGGGCTCCTTATTATGGTTCTATATACAATATACAATTCAGTCCTTCGGGCCACAGGGTTTAGGTGCATCTTTGGGTGGGGGGGGGGGCCTTAATTAATACTGTGGTTAGCAAAGGGTTCCTTCAGAAGGTTGTCTTTAAGGTTCTTGAAGGGATTTAGGGTTTAGGGTTTAGGGTGTTTTTGCTTTTCTGGTTTAGGATTTAGGGCTTGGGGTTTGCAAGTGTTCATGTTTTCTAGGGTTTCAATAGGGCCTATACAACAGTTCAGGGTTTAGAGCGCATAGGGATGTGAGAAGGCGTCAGAGTGTTTCTAAAGGGTGTTGTGGATATTGTATGGGGAATTAAGACAGGTTTCGTTAGAATCTTATCTTATCTTGGGATCCTTATACTAAGGATCCTACTATTTAGGGTCAATTTAGGGTACTAAATTAGCGTTCCCTATTTTCGGAAACATGGGGGTTTAGAGTTGCAGGAGATCCGGGGTTGTGATCCGTCCTTCTCAGTAGCTTCTTGCACAACATGATGGGTTTAGGGTTTAGGGTTTAGGGTTTAGGGTTTAGGGGTTTAGGGTTTAGGGGTTTAGGGTTTAGGGTGCAGGGTTTCCCGGTTCAGAGCTGCTGAGGTTCACGCGGCTTAGTAGGTCTCGGTTTGCTCCAAAACCGCGTGGCGTTCCTGGGGGCCCTTTTCGGTAGACCGCAACCTGTCTAGACTCCAAGTACTATACCCTAAGGGTCCATGTACCCATACAGAGATACATGGGCCCGAAAGTACCTATATAAGGACTACATCAAGGCCAATGTATATACTATATGAGTACATGGACCCTTAGGGAAATTGCTAAATCCGTCAAAACGCTAAGTCCCAAGAAACCTTGAAAGGAGCCTATCAAAGCCCCTCCAAATCTGAATCGCATCAGGCTTCATCACGTCGGAGATTATAGACTTCAGAAACAGGGGCCTTAATGATTAGAGGATGGTTTTGGGGCCCATTATACCATAACGGCAATAAGGAGCAACCCCAAAATGGTATAGGTTACTTATGTAGGCCCCTATATTCCCTATATCATCCACTCAAACTCCGGTTTTCCCGGGGTGCTGGTCATGCTTCGTACGGACCCCCAGCCGGACATAATGCCCTAAACTCCAAACCCCGAACCCTAAACATTACAACCCAAAAAACCCTTGAACCTCAAACCCTGAACCTGGAAACCCCAACCCCAAAGCCTTTGAGCCGAAAACACCTTAAACCCCCAAACCCTAGACCTTAAAGACCAACAATCTAAACCTTAAACCCCAAACCCCAAGTTTTAAAACTTCAAAAACACCGAAACTCAAACCCTAAACCCCTATAAACCCCTAAACCCCTAAACCCTAGAACCCAAGTTCAACTCCAGGATGTCCCTATCAATGGCAACGAAAGTTGTGCCTCGGCAAGAGGTTGGTTTGGTGTGTCGTGGCTGTTCGGCCCAGTGGGTGATCTACTCAAATTAAAGGGATCCAAAAGGGGTCTTTGCCCAGAGGGTCCATATATACTACCATTATGGAAGTAGGTCCCAAAAGACCATCCCCAGTATGGTTGTTGGGACCTGATTCCATAATAGTAGTGTATATGGACCCTCTTGGTTGGGGATCTATAAGGGATCTATAGGGATTAGGATAGGGTTGAGGGTTTAGGATTATGGGATGTCGTAAAAGGTAGCTACACTTATACGTATTTTTTGTAGCAAGTGGGGCACTTACATGACCCTCCAATGTTGCACGGCCCTAGTTACGCTAGTATCCCTTCCTCACATTCCTTCGAAAAATAGGGTATAATCGCTACCCACACCCTGTTTCAGATGACCAGGATGTTTATATGCCATCTCAAGACCCTGAGGTTCCCTTTACACTACTATTATGGGATTAGGCCCTAAAAGACCATGCCCATTATGGTTTTGGGGACCTAATTCCATAATAGTAGTGTATATGGACCCTCTGGGAGACAGGCAGGCACCAGGAACCTCAACTCAAGAGCCTCCAGCCCTGGCCTTTCATTACCCTGAGAGTCCAAGTACTCGAAGAGTCTCGAAGAGTACCCACTCGGCGTTAAAAGGATGCATACGGGTTCCCTTTAACGGGATCTCTAAGACTCTACAAAAGGCTCCTTTTAGAAGATCTCTACCAACTTTAAGCCCTAAACCCAAAACTCGATACACTTAGGCCTTAAACTCTACTACGTAAACCCTAAACCCAGGTAACCCTAAGCACATCACATCTAAGCCGTAGCTTTTGAGGTGAACATTCCACAACCATGGACGACGGGCAGGCACGTGAAGTCGGCTGATGGTCGGGGAGTGTTGGGGTATGGAGTCTGGCACTAAATCCTAAGCTTTTAGGGTTCAGGGTTTAGGGCTTTAGGGTTTAAGGTTTAGGGTTTAAGCTATATGGGTAGTTGTCAAAATCATGGTCCTTTTTGGGTACCCTAAATATTAGGTGCCGTATCATAATAGGGACCCAAAAAGGGACCCTAATTTTGACAACCACCCAAATCCTAAACTTTTAGGGTTCAGGGGCGTTCAGGGTTTAGGGTTCGAGTCAAAGGTTTACTTGGGGAGGCTAAAACTGCACGAAACATTCTCTGAGCATACAGGGCATAACATGCACCAAAACGCTTGACAGACCGGTCACCGACAATTTCGCAAGGTCGAAACGTTCTGCACCTAAGATACGGGCCTATATAAAAGAATACCAATACTCTTCTAAGTCTTATCAACTGTAGTTGCAGTATGATATAGCCCCAAACCCTGTTCTAATAGTTAAGGCCTTTATATTAAGATGCTGCTCTTCACCATCCTTAGTGTTTGTTGGGGGTTCAGGTGCCAAAAGCTTTTCAGAGTACTAGCATAGCTAGTAGCTGGGAACCGAAAACCAGGAAAGGATGTAGGACGAGCAAGCCAACGCCCGCTGGAAGATACCCGGTATATGGATTCCACCAGTCAGGTTCGGAATCAGGTTTAGTTTGGATGATTTGTGGCTTGTGGCGATTGGGTTTGGGCCAGAGCCTAAACTTAAACCCTAAACCCACAGACTCTTCGGGTTAGCGCTTGTTCCAGCAGCTCGTTGTATAGTTGTCCAGTACTGTCGGTGAGATGGTTTGTTTTTTGGGTTTCGCAGTGAACTCTAAACCCTGAACTCCTAAACCCCTAAATCCTAAACCCCTAAACCCTAAACCCTAAACCACCTTGTAAGAAAGACTTTAAGCTGCTGAGTGCACGGCTGCTGTGCTGGCCTCCACCAGCACGAGTCGGTATCCGCCACCGTCAGTGCTTAAAGGATCATGGGACTTAGTAAGGGTTCTTAAAGGGCTCTTTAAAGGGATTCATAGGGTTCTTAAAGGGATCTATGGGGTTTAGGGTTTAGGGCTTACTTAAAGGATCATGGGACTTAGTAACTAGGGTTGTAATTAGGGCAAGTATACTTATAACTACTTCTAACCCCAATGAAGGTACTTATATAGCCTTAGTTACTAAGTCCCATGATCCTCCAAGCAGTACCCTAAATCCAAAACCCCATAGATCCCTTTAAGGAACCCTATAGATCCCTTTAAGGAGCCCTTAAAGGAGCCCTTACTTACTAAGTCCCATGATCTTCGAAGTGAGCTTTTGCAGCGGATGGAAGACCCGGGTTGCAGCAAAGACACGGCGCTGATGGCCAGGAAGACGAACCCCTAAGGTTCCATGTACTCATGTAGTATAGACATAGGACTTAACTCAGTCCCTATTTGGGTGCATTGGAGCCCAAGTATATGCTCTATGAGTACATGGACCCTTAGGGAACGATGCCCACAAGTTAGAAGCTGCACCCAGCCTGTAATAGTGACTATAAGGATTATAATAGGGCCCTATTCTATTCAAATTATACCACAATTACAGGGTGAAGGCCCTGCCTAACCCACAAGCATGACAGAATAAAGAAGAACGAGCGTAACGAGAGCAACAGACGTGAGTGGCGTCTTCAGAAAATTTCAGTGACCAAAGAGATGACTTGCCCTGGTAATGAGATCTCAACCCGTGGTCCGCAAAGCCGAACCCCTCCCCCAGAAAGCCCAAGACCCTCTTAGGAGCCTTAGGGTGACCAAAGAGATGACTTGCCCTTGTAATTCTTCGAGACTTTCCATTTCTTTCTCTGGAAGAGTCCAGTAAAGCCTCTAAGTACAAGCCTTGCATCCTGTCACCACAGCCCCAACCCCACAAAATCGTAGGTAAGGAACCAGGCAACCTCAGGGGTACTTAGACATGATTTTTTGATCTTGGGTTTCTATAATCCCTAAGAAACCGCTAAGATTACCATCTTTGCTAGGGGTATAGTAACCAGGTCCAAGAATTGCCGATTACATCCGAACAAAAACGGCAGGCTGTTGGATCCCCAAGCTCAGGCCAAGCCCAGGCGCAGTCGAAATCCGTACACCCTAAACCCTCATCCCTAGCCCTAAGGGTCCACGTACTCATATAGTATAACATTGACCTTAATGTAGTCCCTATATAGGTACATTGGGGCCCATGTATCTCTATATGGGTACATGGACCCTTAGGGTATATAAACTCTAAACCCTAAGCCCTAAAGCCTACACTCGAAACCCTAAACTCTAAAACCTATGCCCTAAACACTGAATCCCTAAAGCCTTAAACCCTAAACCAAAGCCCAAGCCATGGACCAGAACCCGAGGTTTTTCGAGAGGAGGGGCGCCGACGCACTTTGGTGACCTGGCTATGGAGATTCACAGACGCTAAGGGTCCATACAGTCTTAAGGGTTCCTTCCAGGGTCCGTAAGCGTTCTATTAGGGTTCTATAGGGTTCGGGTTTGTGGTCCATGTAATTACTCATATACTCTAGCCTTACAATGGTACTTTGGGGTCACTGTATATTCATCTGGACCCCCTCGTGTTATAGAGCTGTCAGGCCTAGCGGCCGCGGCTTTAGGTTGGCTTGGGGCTTGAATCATGCTATACGGCTAGTCGGCTTCGTCTTTGAGCCCGGTTTGGGTGTTCAAGGTTCAGGGTTGGGATTGCGAGTCGTTCTGTTTTAAAGCTGATTCATGCGGTTCTACAGACCCGACCACCAATGAAGGCCGCTGGGGTCGGAAGAGTCAGCAAATGAATTTGATATACTACAATAATCACTGTGTATTTATGCTAGAATAGAATGCACCATGCGAAACCTTACTCCTTATTCTTTTTATTCCGAACATGGACCCTTGGGGTAATTTGTTGCATCCTCTGTCGTGCATCTACCACTGCCCTGGCCGAGAGAGGTCTATATCACAAGGGTTTTGAATGAAACCTACTTGCAGGATCATGGGACTTAGTAAGTAAGGCTATATAAGTACCTCAATTGTGGTTTTTAGTACTTCTCAGTATAGTTACCCTAATTTCACTCACCCTAGTTACTAAGTCCCATGATCCTTTAAGTAGGAGGTTTTCATTTTCAGGAGTTTACTAGGGCTTTGTAAGTGCTTGCAACGACTTGATAGGTTTTTACAGGGTCTGATAGTTCGTGCAGCTGGATGGCAATGGTAAACCGTAAGCCCTAAACCGTTGCAAGACGGAAAAAAGGCGCTCTAAAAAAAAGTTCAAGCTTCGAACAGTTGAAAAAGCTTAAAGCAAGCTTGCTAGGTCTTCCATGCAACTAAAGCCTAAACACTAGCCTCACTAGACCCCATGGCTTATATTGCCTAGAGCATCGGGTTTACGGGTTTGGGTTTGGGCTTAGGAACCCCAAAGCCCCAAACTTTCAACAAATTCTCTAGATGGCCAAAGCTCCGGCTGCTGAGGAGCATTCAAAGAAACGTGATAGCTCGCGCATGACCTTCGTCCGGACGCACTTCAACGACTACAGGCGCTGCACCCGAGATTTTCTGGGTTGTCGGTTTAACTAAACTACCTGCATGGGGGTGCTCCGGGGAGGGTGGGGGTGCGGCGGGAGAGCTGCAAATATCATGTTTTTTCGAACGAAAACCGCACTTACTACGGTTGATGATATAAATCCTGCATTACCTTAAGGACCCTAAACTACGGGAATTATGGTATACTCCCTATAATGGGTAATGCAGGATTTCTATCATCAACCGTATGTCAGCCTTGAACCCACAAGGCTTCTCGGCCCGCAACTGTAGGTACGGGGCTTCAGGTTCAGATTTCTGCTGTCCAGGCTACCCAGACCCCCGGAAGGATCTAGAAAGTAGATCCCCTAATTTGGGGCCCTATACTACTAAGGGCAGTTTATAGGAACCCCCATTAAGGGATCTACTTTTTGGATCCTCCCGGTGGTCTGGGTAAGCCTCGCAGAGCCAACTCCTTTAGCCCGGAACCCCTGCAACCGACGAGTCGAAGTCTAAACTAAACCCAAAAGGCGAAACCATACCAAGTGAGGGTCCTTAAAGGGCTCCTTAAAGGGATCTATAGGATTCCTTAAAGGGATCTAGGGGGTTTAGGGTTTAGGGTCTACTTGGAGGGGCAGGAGAAATAGTAAGTAGGATAAAAGCAGAGTCATAAGTACCCTAAATGGAGCTACCCCAATGATAACTTTACTTATAAACGACTGACTAAGTCCCCTGCCATTCCAAGTAGCTAATTCCGTATGCATTGGGGTACTGCCCCCACTCAGTAACGGTTGGATAATTTTCATAATGTAGATATATTATCACCTTAAAAGTGGCCTTACTATAGACTGTTACTGTATGGGGGGGCAGCACCCAACGCATGCACCCGACACCCTCAACCCTAGACACCCCAGACCCCAAACCTGACCTAAAGCCGAAGCCCCACACCAAAACAACTCAGCGAGAGCCCGAAAGCAAGGCATGGTCGGGGTTAGGGGTTTAGGGTTTCAGGCTCAAGGGTTTTGGGTTTGAGGGTTTTGGGGTTTAGGACAGGCTTTGGGGTTTAGGACCCTTTAGGAAGCCAGAAAGCCACAGCATGGAGGATCTTGTGACTTGGTAGATTGACGAACCTCTTTTCCTTGTAACCCTTTAAATCATTCCCCTTAACCATCTTACTGTCCCAACTCACTAAGTCAAAGAAGCGTCTAAGCAACCCCGTCCAAACTTAGCTACGACCATCGCGACGTTTTCTGTTCAATCAGTCGGACTCCACTTGTCCGCTCCAGTGCAAAACAACTTACTTGAACCCACAGAGCCCAACAACAACTGCTTTAAGGACTATGACTATACCAGAATCGTACCCCAAACCCGAATAGCCTAAACTCTGACTCTTACTTATAGTATAAATTAACAGGAGGTTTATTCTGTAGTTAGCGGGTACTGGGCTCTTTGAGCAGGGATCTTCAAAACATGAGGCCTTCCAAGTTGAACAGCAACCCTTAAAGGAACCCCTTAAACCCATAAGCCCTAAACCCCAGAACCCTTATAGATCCCTCAAAGGTATAACCCTCCAAGGAGCCCTCTAACAAACCCCAAGACCCTTTTAGAATCCTCCTAGATCCCTGGATCTCTCTAGAGGATCCATTTCGGAACACTGTAAAGGAACCCTCAAAGAAACCCAAACCCTAAACCCATGAACCCCAAACCCCTAAAAACCCGAAACCCTAATCCCCTAAACCCTAAACAAACTTGAAGGAAGCCCCCTAAACCCGAAACCCTAAATCCCTAGAGAAACTTTAGGGAAGCTCCCTAAACCCTGAACCCTAAACAAAAATGACGGAAGCCGCCTAAACACCGAAGAAGAAGGAGACAAGTCTCCTGGGCCGGCCGCATGCTGGAAAAGGCAGCTTGGGAGGGGTTTACAGTGAACCCCCTTACTTCGAGGTCATTTTGGGTAGTTATAAGAGTTCCTTTAAGGGTCTCTTTACAGGGATCTATAGGGATTCTACGAGGGTATAGGGTTTAGGGCCTACTTGGAGGTTCATGGGGAGTTATAAGTCGAGTTAGAAGCCCCCCAATATGGGTCATAATTATAGTTACCTTACGTACAACCCCACTTATAGCTACCCCTGAACCCCCTTACTTCTCCAATACCCAAGCTTGAAAGTTTTGGGGTTCTTATAGTTTAGTAGCACTCTGACAGTTTAAACCTCATATTTCTGTGCCTTATTTGGGGAAGCAAGCTCCAGAAAGTTGGAACATAGCCCAAGCCCTATCAAAAAGCCCGAGCCTCCAACCCAAAACCTTAAACTCCGGGACCCGACACCTATTGTGGTACAAGCCAGAAAGTTCGAACATAGATGAAGGATGATTAGTTCTAGGATTCCGTGTGCTTTGTCCTGAGGGCATGAGGATAATGATGTTCCAACTTTCTGGCTGCTGTTTTGTGTGTTAAAGGGTTTTAGGATGCTTTTGTTTGGTTCGGTTGATGGTTTAGGGTCTATAGGGGTTGAGAGTTTAGGGTTTTGAGGGTTTGGGGGTTTATGGTTTAGGATTTAGTGGGTTTGTCAGAGAATTGCGGTTTTCGGGCGCATGCTGGAAAAGGATGCTTCGAAGGCAATTGTACTGGGTTCCGGTTAAATGAACGGTTTAACACGGGTGACATGGTATACAGGCATTGCCAGGTGCTGGTTCAGGAACTTACCGAGCCAGTCAAGTGCAGCATGTACAGCATACCTCCGTTGTGGTCACTTGAACTTTCAGTTGAGGAGTCCATTATTGTAGATGTCTAGTCTAAACGGACTATGCAGCTTAAGAGTTTGGGGTGTTTTCTCATTTCTGGGTTGCAAGGTAGCAGGGTCACAGCGCATAGCAGGTCAATCTCACTTGGCACTATACATGGATCTCTAGTGTGGAAAGAGCAGACTTTAAATGCTCAACCGAAAAGTGCAGTGACCCTTTCTGCCGGAAGCAATTGCGGGGAAAGGGCCACTGCACTTAAAAAAAACACTTAGCCCCCCCCCCCCCCCCCCCCCCCCCGAACCGTACGTTACATAACCCTAAACCCTAAACCCTAAACCCTAAAATAACCTACACTCTTGAACCATGAGACCCTACTCACCTAGCTCACCTAGCACTCCAGCAGTACTTTGATATCGGAGAGTCGGAGAGTAGGCTGCTAATAGAGAGATCGGAACAGTCACAAATACTGCTCCCTGCAGTCCCTATAAACCCTAAACTCTAATGTACTTGTAAGAGCAGAAGTTCTTGGAAGGCCCAAGTCGACCGTTTGGCCGTTCTTTGCTGCGGCTTGCCGTCCAGCCAGCACTCCGGAGACACTTCGCGAAGCGGGAGTGTTCTTACCCGAGCAGCTGGAGCGCTTGGCGGAAGCCCTGGGCAGCAACGTGGGGAAGTCGTCGGTGTCCGTACCGTGGCAGCAGGGCCAGTGTCAGGACTACCCCTGCACTTCTTCAGGGTGCGGCCAGTCACTTTGTGGTAGCAAATCGTCACAGACCAGGAGGCTGAGGAGTTGGAGGTTTTCTCGGTGCTGGCGGACTTCCTCGGAAGAGCCGGGTGCATCTCGCCGTCAGAGTTCTCCAATATGATGAACCCCAAATCCCCATTCTAACCCTACAGATCCTTAGACCATGGCGTGCAGGGCTTCGTAGAAGATGCTTATCAGATGGCTTTGCATCAGGATTGAATAAGGTTGCGTCGGGCGCGTCGGGTTTCAAAGCATTTCATCGCGAGATTCTTAAGATATGGAGTCCACATAGTTATCATCCTTCGGGTCTAAGGTTTGTGTAGGGCTTTGGGTTTAGGTGTTTTGTCCTTCATTGTTTGCCTAAACTTTGCCTTCGACCCTAAATATAAAGACCGCTTCCCAGGTGGCAACAATCCAAGAGGGTCCATATACACTACCGTTATGGAATCAGGTCCCAAAAAACCATAATGGGGATGGTCTTGTGGGACCTAATTCCAAAATTCTAGTATATATGGACCCTCTGGCAATTCCCGGTTTCAAGGGACTCATCCGGGTGTTTGCTTGAGTTTTGGGCGGGTCTTCAAGTTCCCGAAGATGCCGAGGATCATCTGGCTTGATGAAGTAACCCTAAACCCTAAACCCTAGCTTTTCGGAAATCCTGAAGTGCCCTAGGCTCCTGGACCCTTGTAGTGAGATCCCGAACCCTAGCCCCCAAAGCCGAAACCCTCCCCCAGAAAGCCCAAGACCCTCTTAAGAACCTTAGGGTGTACTCACATAGTATACAAGGGGGTTATAGGGTTTAGAGGTTTAAGAAAGCCCAAGACCCTCTTAGGAGCAATCCTTCAAAATAGCAGGTTATGACCCCTTAATTATATAAGGTCTAACCCCCCAAAACAGTAGGGTTTTTGGATCCCCAGGTAAACTCTAAACCGTCCAATTCCGACGCGGCCAGGAGCGCACAATGAGCCGCAAAGATGCTCGGCTCAGGGTCCCATCGAAGGCTTCCTCCGAAGTGCAGGGAAGAAAGACACCCTACTAGGAGGGGCTCAGGAGACCTAGTAAGTCGTCTATAAGAAGGGTTAGATATAATAATGGGGTACCTCCATTTAGGGTACCTAAATATCCTACTTACTACGTCCCCTGCCCCTCCAAGTTAGGCCCTGAACCCGTGCACCCGAAACCCTAAAGCCTAGAGCTCTGAACCCTACCTTAAACCCTCTGAAGAACCTAGAATTTTAGGGTTCCCTATTATGATTTCCTTATAGAAGTCCTTAAAAAGGTAGGTTCTTCAGGGTTAAGGCAAACCCAAGGCCCGAAGCCCTGCTTAAACTCTTAGCCTGCCTACGTCACAACCCCCAAGCCTGAATGCAAAAGTCCGCAGCCCTTGCACCCTTAACCTGAAGCCCTCCTTCCTGCCCGGAGCCTTGAACCCTTAAGCCCTAGAGCCTTAACGCTTAAACCCGTACACCCTTAAGCCCGAACCTCTAAAGACCTTACGCCCTGAACCCGTAAACCGCTTCAAAGACTTAAACTCTAAGCCTTAAGCCCTTTATGGAACATTATGGAACCCCCGCAAGTTTTTGATGGGAGCCCTTAACTGAACCCTTAAAGGAGACCGATGGAACCCTTGAAAGAATCTGTAACACGACCCTGGAAGCACCGTAAACCCCTCAACTCCAAAACCGTAGACCCTTAAACCTTAAACCCCTTATAGAACCCTTAACGGGTCCTAATTTAGAGACTTGTAGTACACTTACCCAAAGGGTCCATGTACCCAAATAGTATATACTTTGGCCTTAAAGTACACCCTATATAGGTACATTGGGGCCAAAGTATTATTATATACTATTTTGGTACATGGACCCTTAGCGTTAAATGGGACCTTACTACAGAACCCTCAAAGAAGCGCGCCAAGGAGAGCGATCCTTGGCCGCGCCTTCACCTTGCTGCCATTGTCTAGCGTTTGGGGATTTAGGGTTTAAGGTTTTAGGGTTAGCGGTTTAGGGTGTAGAGGGGTTTAGGGTTTAAGCTTTGCGGGTTCAGGGTTTGAGGTTTAGGCTGTTTAGGGGTCTCGGGGTTTGGGGTTAAAGCTTTCCGGGTTATTTAGGGGTTTAGGGTTTAAGCACGAGGGGTTTAGGGTTTAGGCTTTAGGGGTATAGGGGCTTAGGCTTTAAGCTTTAGGGGTTTAGGGTTTAGGGTTTCTGGGGTCTCCGGGTTATAGCGAATGAGGGTCGGTTTAAGGGTCGGCTGTGACGAATTACCGCCGTGGGAGGGGGAGGCTTATCACTGCGGACTACTTGTGTTGCTTGCTTAATGGTTTGGGGTTAAGGGTTCAGCGTTCAGGGACATACTGCTGATGGACAAAATCCTGCATGACCCTAAGGACTCTAAACTATGGGAACTATGGTATATTCCTTAAACTGGGTAATGCAGGACTTTGTCCATGAACAGTATCAGGTTTCATAAGGTGATTCAAGAAACCAAGGCTTGCTGCCTCAAAGCTCCACGAGTCGGTAGGGTTTCTAGGTGCCTATCGGGGCCCACGAGGAAGGAGCCAGCATCCCAAGAGGGCTTCTCGTGGTGAAGGGCCCAAGGGTGTAGGGTTTAGGAGGGTTTCGGGGGGTTAGGGCTTAGGGTGCTGAGTGAATTCGTTAAGGCTCTTGGGGGTTGGAGTTCGGTACCTGGGTCACACAGCGATCTAATGACTCCAAAAGATCTCAGAAGCAGGTCGGTCTAATTTATAGCGGCTTCCCTGTCAGTGCATCTTTGTTACTTCGAGATAATGGAGGTACTCTGTGGGGGTATTCTTTCCTGCAGCATGTTGAGTCGACACTAGGCGGTACCTGCGAGGGTTTTGGTTGAGTTCGGGATTGGTGGTTTCAAAACATGGGGATGCAGGATTTAGGGTTGAGTACCTGGGCCAGGAGGTCTGGATTTGGGGCTTGCATGCGCTTACTGTGAACCCTGCGCCAATGAACCCCATTTCTGCACAGTTATTACTGTCTGAGCCACGGTTCCGAGTTATGAGGTACTTTGAACCCGTCACCTCAGAGAAAGGCAGCTGAGATCTACCGACAGGGTCACATCCTGGCTCAGTGTCAGCAGCCGCTTGCTTGAAGGATCATGGGACTTAGTAACTAGGGTTATAGTTAGGCTAGCTATACGTATAACTATTGATAATCGGGGTTAAAGTACTTATAACCTTACTTACTAAGTCGCATGATCCTCCAAGTAGGCCCTAAACCCTAACCCCTTCTAGATCCCTTTAAGGAACCCTATAGATCGCTTTAAGGAGCCTTTAAAGGAGCCCTTACTTACTAAGTCCCATGATCCTCCAAGTGAAGTCGAGGCATGAAGCCTGACACCCCGAACGCCGATAGCTCGACGATCCGAAAAGCCCAAAGCCCCCCCCTGCCCTTAGGGTTTAGGGTTTAGGGTTTAGGGTTAACGGTTGAGGGCTTTGCCTGTGCCCCCAAACCCTACAAAAAAGTGGGTGAAGAAGTATAAGGTCTAACCCCTAAGCAGTAGATTTTTGGATCCCCAGGTGGGTTTAGCGTTTAGGGTTCCATCATAACCCTAAACCCTATAAACCCTAAGAGCGCCAAGAATCCCAGGAGGAGGTGAAGAAAACCTGGCGCGACCATCTTCGCACCTTCGTGAACTCGGCGCTCCGGGGAGGGTTTTGGGTGGGTGGTCCAGGGAGCTTAAAGAGGGTTGAGGGTTTGGGGTTGAGGGTTCAGGGTTTATCGGTTCAGGGTTTAGGGTTTTAGGGCTTTAGAGTTTTAGGGTTTAGGGTTTAGGGCTTGTTTGGGGTTTTGGGCTGCTACCTGGGGATCCAAAACCTTTATGCCTTCTAGCTAGGGGTTCCTATCCTACTAGTTTGCAGGGTTTGTGGATACAGGTAGTGGCAAAAAGCCTTGATCTTAGAGTTGTTTTCGGGCTTGTGCATGTTCCGGAAGCAGGTTAATGATCGTGCTTTACCCTAAGGCTCCAAAGAGGGTCCTGGGCTTTCTGGGGGAGGGTTTCGGCTTTGGGGGCTAGGGTCCGGGATCTCACTACAAGGGTCCAGGAGCCTTAAGGTAGAGGTGGCAAAAGTCTCAATCACATCCCCCTTATAGTCCATATGCCACCAAACCCATACACCCCCGAGCCCGAAGCCCCTTCGTCTAAAGTCCTTACCCAGACCCCCTAGAAAGTAGATCCCCTAATTTGGGGCCCTGTACTACTAAGGGTACTTTATAGGAACCCCCATTAAGGGATCTACTTTTTGGATCCTCCCGGGGGTCTGGGTATATGGGTGGTTGTCAAAAGTATGGTGTTTTTTGGGTCCCTATTATAATAGGGCACCCAATATTTAGGGTACCCCAAAAGGGGCCTTAATTTTGACAACCACCCATATAGGTCTTAAACTCCTATTCCACGTTCTAGGGGTTTAAGGCGTTGTCAGGTTTTTTAGTGTTGCCTCGTTAATCGGGCTTCATGTGGGATGCATGTAAGGTCGTGATGGGGATTTTTGTAGTATTTTGTGGTGATTCCGCTAAACCCTAAACCCTAAACCCTAAACCCTAAACGCCTTTCGAATCCTTGGTCCCGAGATTTTGGTATAAACTCCGCAACTGAAGCCTTGAACCACTGTCGAACCCCTATATAACCCTGGACCCTATACTTACCTTCGGTTAGTAGGGAATGGAAGAATGGAAGGAATATAGTAGTTATAATTGTACCCCATTCCTCCATTTCCTGCTAACCAGATAATAAAGGTAAGTATAAGCCCCAAGCCATAAACCCCACACCGTGTGAGCGTCTGGGTGAGGTTGATGCCTCGGGCCCGTGCTTGAAAAGACTTCTTGAGGCTTAGTAGAGGGGCCTAGATAAGTTAGGACCCTTTAAAGGAACCCTTTGAAGGGGAACCGTACTCTTAATTTGTGAAGGCCCCTATAATACTCGCCCCGAGGCCTAGAGTCCTAGAGATCGCTGCGGAGTTATCATGCCACCACTCCCTACAACGGAGCTCCCTAGACCCGAAACGCTTCGCCGCTAAGCCTTCGAAGCGCGGAATCCTTAACCCCAAGTTGAAACTAAAGGCCTCAGAAGCTAAACCCTTAGACCCCAGAAACGAAGCACAACCTAACTTGGGTTGCCTTAGATCCCAAATAATTACCCAACCTCTAAACTTCTTGGATTCTCATAGTTTAGTAGGCATCGGAAGGTTTAACCTTCTATTTCTGTGGCTTATTGGGGGAGTAAGTTGCTGTAATAGGCCATTTTCTCCTACTGCATCATGGGCGTGATCATTTTCAACCTTCTCTTCCTCGGCCGCTCGGGAGAGAGTTCATGCTTTGGATGTTTTCTGCTATTCGGCTTAGGGCTTGCGTTTTCCAAAGGGTCCTATGTACCGATATAGTAGAATGTAGGGTTTCCATACTAAGAATTTCTATTATGACTTCGGGAAGTCCATAACAGTACATAGGACCCTTTGGGTTTTCAAGCCGGCTGCCAAAGGGTCCTAAACATTCCAATCAACCTGCTGCTGCGTGTCTTTCTGTGTGTCATTATGGATTGACAGTCTTTTGTTTGCATAAACCCTCAATCCTAAACCCCCCAAACCCTAAACCCTACCCTAAGGCTCCAGGAGCCTTATAGTGGGATCCCGAACCCTAGGCCCCAAAGCCGAAACCCTCCCCCAGAAGGCCCAAGACCCTCTATAAGGAGCCTAAGGGTCGACCCTAAACCCAATCATTTCTAGGGCCTTTGAGCCTTTCCCTGGGCATCAAGATAGCCCAAAAGCCCAATACCGTATGGTCTTTGGGCCTAAAAGCCTTCATCTATGATTTGTTGGGGATCTAGAGCCTTTTTTTCGTATGTTCTGTACCTGGACTCCCCAAGTCTTCGAGTAGCAGCTGCTGTGAGCCGAACTACCCACCCATAAGGGTCCATGTACCCGAAATAGGGCTTCCTTTAAGGGTTCCCTTAAGAGCGACTAAAGGGGTTCTATAAGGGTTCTTGAGGGGTTTAGGGTTGAAGGGTCCATGTAAATAGTATATACTTTGGCCAAAGTACCTATGTAGGGATTACTTTAAGGCCAACGTATATACATGTGAGTACATGGACCCGTAGGGCACTGTTCAGGACCATGCTGGGGCTTATGTATGCTGTGGATGTGTGGCGCATGCAAGTGGCTGACGGCTCAAGAACTTTTTTGGCTATGTTGATTTCGGGGTTAGATTTTCAGAATCGCGGGTTTCAGAGGCCTGCGGCAAGGTTGGGTGCTAGTGTTGATGGACCATATCCTGCATGGCTGTAACAATTAATGTCCCTAGCGTAATGCATGACATAACGGTGATCTGTCCTCCAAGTCCAAGAACACAACGGGTGAACGCTAAACCTGCAGCCCTCCTCCTAGTTAAGCCTGGATCCTTCACCCTGAGCCCTTGAACTCAAAGCCCCAAAACCCCTCAACACACTCAATGCAAAGCCCAAAAGCCCTTGACATGTTCAGCTTAGGGCTTAGGGCTTAGGGTTTAGGGTTCTAAATCTCAAAATCTCGGAGCCGTCCCTTTCCAGGTGTCGAGGTCGAGATCAGTTTAGGTGTCCTGGCACATTCAGGAGGTCTTCAACACCTATAGGGATCCAAGGACTCATAGATTTTTAGAAGGGATCTATAAGGGGTCCTTTATAGGGATCTATAGGGTTTAGGGATCCTAAGGACTCATATATTAAGGCTTTTGGGCCCAAAGACCATACTATATAAGGCTTTTGGGCTATTTTGATCCCTAGGGAAAACTCTCAACCGACAGTTGGAATGAGTATTCAGAACCCTACATCGCGTCTCTTGGCTGCTTTGTGTTGTTGTCATCAGGGCGCAACATCAGGGATTACATAAGCAGCCCTAATCCTATGAAGCCCTAAAGCCCCTAAACCCTCAACTCCAAACCCAAAGCCCTATTCCTTTAAAGCCCTAAAGCCCCCGAACCCTAAACTCTAGGCTCTAAGCCCAAAACCCTAATCCTTTGAAGCCCGAAATAAAGCCCCGCAAGCCCTAAGCCCTAAACCGAAAGTATTTGAAACCCTGAAGCCCAAATCCATCAGCCAGTTGTCTTCTTCCAACAGTTCAATGGGATCTCTGGTGTTCTTCTTAGGCACGAGCAAACAGACGGCTGCCTACATGGGCCATTAAGGACTCTTCATGATCTCTCAAGTAATACAGCCATAAGAGTAGATTCTTTTACTTACATACGATGGTCGTACCCTTAGGGATGGTAGTGTATACCTGGACCCCAAAAGTATGTAGACTAATAGCCTGTTATAAGTTGTGGGCCATGTTTTTTACCTACTTTGGGGAGTCTAGGTAAGCCCTAAACCCGTTAAGGCACTCATCCTGAGAACGGAGAGACTCTATAATTGTTAGGAATGCACTGTGAATCACATAAAAAGTACCGTTGTCAGTTATGGTTATGGTATCTTCCCTACACGTCTCGATCTTATGCACCTTATACTCCTTTTAAGCTGCATTCGACTTTTTTTCGATCGCTCTGTATTCATGAGAGAGACATGAGGTTTGTAGAAGGAGGGGGACCCAACATACCGCGGTTCAGATCCTGGAATGCATGCAATCTACGGGCTTGAGACATTACTAGATTACAGTATTCTGCTTCTTAGGTTCAGAGTTTGGCTTTTGGGGCTTAAGGATGTAATATGCCCCAGAACCACGTCTAATCTTTGAGGCACCTATGATGTTCGCATTGGGAAAAGCTCTGAACCCTGAGCCCGGAAGCTTAAGACATCGTGGCTGGCAGCGATGCGTCTGTTCCGCGGGAAGCATGCTGCCGGAATGCTGCCAGTGCAATGTCGCAAATTTACAGGTTCGAGTGCAATTTGTATTTTTGAGGCTTAATTCCAATATTTCTCATTGTCCCATGCATGTTTATGGGACATTCGGTTTTTACGACATGAACGGGGATGAACCCTGATGAACCTTAGACCCTATAATCTCTGAAACTCTTTACCCTTAAACTCTTGATTCTGATCCTAAGCCCCACAAAAGGTGTTGGGAGTCAAGACGTACCGGAAATCTTTGCGAACGCACCTCGGACAGCCAGGATGTAGCTTCAAGTCTTCCCAAGAGGGTCCATGTACAGTATGTACACTACCATTATGGAATCAGGTCCCAAAAACCATAATGGGGATGGTCTTTTGGGACCTAATTCCATAATGGTAGTATATATGGACCCTCTAAATTCAGAGTCCACAAGGAAATACGCCCAATGAGCTCTCTTCACTGAGGGCTTTTATGTGGGGGGGCTTGACAAGGTGTCGCATAGCTTTCATAAGGGTTACATAGGGTCATTAACGAAGGAATGTACCTAAACATGTAAAAAGCTTGAAACTATCCTTCGATTAGAGTTTAGGGCCGTTTAGGGTCAATTTTCGGGCTTGGGATTACAGGGGCAGAGCAAAACACTTGCAGCGTAAGGGGCGTGGGCCTTGGGCTAGAAAAGGTCGGATTCAGGGTGAGATTTTCAATCGAGATGCTTCTGCTAAGACGTGACTCCCATTTCATTTTAGACTTGCACAAGACGAGGTCTGACGAATTAGGAAAGCTGCGCCCTCAAAATCCCTATGTTGTTGTTACAAAAAAGCTCCCCAGACTCCCATTAAAACGATGGAAGTCCGTAGCTGCACTGTTATTTCTGGGGTGCTGCAGTGTTGAGGTTCAGGCTTTGGGTTTAGGGTCTCAAGCTTGGTGTTCCGGATGCTGTTGAAGCTTCTTGTGTGTGTATATATATGTATGTATGTATGTATGTATGTATGTATGTAGGTAGGTAGGTATGTATGTGTATATATATATATATATAGTCTCGGCGTTCTTTTGGTTGGCTCTTAGGACCTTAACTTGTCGGGTTTCTATGTGAACCATAATAAGGAGGCGAAAAGTTTGACGTTTAGGAGGGGTTCAGAAGTCAGCCAAGTAGTTACTCAAACAGGTCAGGTCTAGAGATGCCGATGCACCCTAAACCCTAAACCCCAACACTTAGTTCAATCGCCCCACCTACCGAGTCGCCAGACACCCAGTAGACGGTTGAGCTGTTGGTCAGCTTGTTTCGGGCATTACAGGATCCTAAGTACGAAACCTGTAAACCCTAAACCCCTAAACCCCTAAGCCCCTAGACCCCTAAACCCGTAAACCCTAAACCCCTAAACCCTAAACACCTAAACCCTAAACCGTTCACTTAACGAAGGGCAGGAATCACATTCAACAGTACCGAAACCGGTAGGTTGCAGCTTGAGGTTGGCTTGAACCTTAGTCTCAACTCTAAACCCCAGCTTGATGACCCAAATCGGAACCAACTAGGCCTCAAGATACCCCAACCCGGAAACAGACAGAGACAGGCAGAGACAAACAGACAGACGGGCAGACAGACAGACAGACGGAAGACGAGCAGACACGCCCACATACAAACACACACACACACACACAAAACACACACACACACACAACACATACACAACACACGCAACACACACACAACACACACACACAACACCCACTCACACAAACAGACACACCGAGACAGAACCTGCAGGTCGAAATCAAGCACAAAGACGCCCGAACGAGGTGAATGCCATTGTGGTATGTATCTTCGTTCTGGAGGCCGCGCTTAGTATGGTGGCAAACGGCCTCTTGCTTGGACATATTACAGGGACCTCCTTGACCAGAACAGGGTTTGTAAAGGGAACTCCAGAAAGTTGGAACATGGATTCAGGGTAGGATCCCCGATAATTTATCATAAAGGGTTTAGGATAATGATGTTCCAACTTTCTGGCTTCTACTGTAGGGGATTATAGGGTCTGTGGCCTGTTTCACACGGGGGCATGAAGAATTGGGCTAGGGTTTTGGCCGGCTATTGTAGTACATGCATATAGGGACTGCAGCAAGGGAAAGCTGAGACCTCTTTGATGTAAAGTGTGCGCATGTAGCTTGATTGAAGGAGTCATGTACGTAGGGATTGGGGATGATGGTCGCAAACTCGTCTATGTCACCTCTTAAAGGCAGTATCCGGACGTCTGGACCCCACCAAGATGGACCAAGATGCAGAATCACAGCCATTTCAGGCGTTGGGCCATTATTTTCCCGTTTTTGTCGGGTTAAAGTGCTGGCCAGTTAATCAGCACATCCAAGTCTTGCTTGCAACACAGAAGTCATATTCAGCGCCAAGTAATCCCTAAATCCTAAACCCTGAACCGAAATCCATGTGCATCACCGCGCGGAGGGCACCCTCGATGATTCGTCACATGCGGAAGCCCGGATGACCCCAATCAAACTATAACCGAGTATAGTATACTATAATATGCTATAACATATTTTTACAGTATACTTCGCCTACCCTCAAGTCAAGGTTGAAACTGCAGGGTAAGGCCATCAGGCAGGCTCAAGTTGCAACCACCCAGTTCGTGTTCGTGTTGGTCGGTTTAGGGAAAACGTTAGTAGTGGGGACAGGGGTTCCTAGTAGTAGAGTAGGCAGCCTTTAACCTTTTTTTGGTTGGGCTTTGGTTCCCCATGATACCCTAAACCCTAACCCCTAAACCCTAAACCCCTAAACCCCTAAACCCTAAACCTAACCTTCAGTTCCCTATGATACCCGACAAAAAGCGGTTCTGGTTGCGGATCACGCAGATCAGGGCCGCAAGGCTTCCTTGGGTTGTGAGATGCACAGACCCAAAACCCTGAGCCACAGTCCCTTTAACAAAAACCCTAGCGCTCCAGTTACCCAAATAGTAGGTTAATTGCCGGGAAATACATTCGTTAGGAACCTACTAGTTAGGTAACTGGAGCCTTACGGATCCTAAAGCCGCAAGATTTGCTGGGTCCCGTTCTTGTATCTGCCGGCGCCGGGAAGTTTGGACAGAAGAGTTTCTCAAGAACTGCGAGGTCCCTCCCCACAGCCTCAAACCCTGCACCGTGCAAAAGGGGTTCAAAGGACCCCATGATTAGGTATTACGCTTTCATAGTGGTGCTGTAGCATAGGTTACTATGTGGGCTATCTGGGCTACATGCCTTCGATCAGTATGTACACCTTTTTGGGCTAGGGTGCTCACTAAATCCCTAGTCCCTAAATCCTAAACCCCTATAGATCCCTTAAAGGCATCCCTAAGCCCCGAACCCTGATAGATCCCTTGTTTGGGCTAGGGTACTCAGCCTCTGAGCTATCACGGAGCCTCAAAGGCGCTATCATAGCTCAAATGCCGTACTATAGGGGTCGGGTTTAGGGTTTAGGGTTTAGGGTATACCATACTATAGGGGTCTAAATCATTACCAATACTATTTGAGGGCGGTTGGTTATTAATGTTGGTTATTAATTAACCATACTATCGGGGTTTAAATGACTAACCATACTATTTTTTGGGGGTTCCTTATTATTAGTTAACAGCATCATGGGCTTAAAACCCCTGCTCGAAGTATCAAGGCCCCTTTGTGTTTAAGCCCGTGCTTAGGTTGCAAGGGCTACTTCTGTGGCAAGGCAGCCTGGGAAAGAAAAAGCACACTGAAATGTAGCAGGTTTTCGGTTGAGAGCCTTCGGAGGCTTCGGGTGCCTTTCAACAGGTTCTACCCTAAGGCTCCGAACGCTTTAAGGGTTTAGGGTTTAAGGCTGCGAAGAGGGGTTTAGGTGATTTGGGTTTAGGGCTTAGGCTTTACCTTAAGGCTCCTAACAGAGTCTTGGGCCTTCTGGGGGAGGGTTTCGGCTTTGGGGGCTAGGGTTTGGGACCTCGCTACAAGGGTCCAGGAGCCTTAGGGAAGGATGTGGGATTCAGGAGTTTGGGTTTAGGCTTTCGGAGGTTTACACTTGGAGTTTACTGCGTCTCGGTCACTGTTCAACTGAGGAGGTAACCTTGAATCCCCGTAGGTTTTCCGACCCTGTCATAGCTGGACCGTTACTTAAGGCTCCAGAACCTGCTTCGTTGCAGGGTCCGTACAACTTCCATGTTAGGGTTTACTTCCATGTTAGGGTTTAAACTTCCATGTTAGGGTTTAGAGCAAGAACCTGCCAAAAAGTAGATCTTGGTAGGTTGAGGTCGACTGGATTTTCGGACCGGCGAACTGAAACGCTACAGTAGTTCTTGCATAACCTCTTCCAATCCGTCCGGGTTCATGTACTCATCTGTATATACATTGGCTTTAAAGTCGTCCCTATTTAGGTACTTTGGGGCCAAAGTATATACCACTTGGTACATGGACCCTTAGCGTATGTGACCCTAAACCCTACTACCCTAAAGCTCTAAACCCTGAACCCTGAACCTCGGGTCGAGAGGGAGCCCTTAAATTAGGGACCCCAAAAGCACATAAGCATAAGCATATCCCTACCTTATTGGGCTTCAATATACGGGGTTTTATATGGGATATCCCTATGCTGCCCATGCTTAGTTTTGCTTATGTGCTTTTGTGGGGTCCTACTTAAGCAAAAGTAAACGAACCCTAGCCTAGAAGCTAAACCGAAGGTACTGTCGATGATATAAATCCTGCATGACCTTAAGGACCCTAAACTATGGGATTTATGGTATATCCCTCATTATGGCTAATGCAGGATTTATATCATCAACCGTAGGAAAGGAATCGCAGTTCGCCCTTAGGCTCGTAGGAGTTTGGGATTTCAGGAACATGGAAGCCTCGGATTTCGGGTTCCTCTAGAACCAAAGGGATTATGAGGGTTCCTTTAAAGGGCTCTATAAGGATACTATATGGTTTAGGGGGGTCTAGACGTTTAGAGGTTTAGGGGTTGACGTCGCAGGAGTTTTTGGGTTTAGGGCTCGGGGTTTGTGAGAGCCTCGTGTAAGATTATTTCCCAGGGTTCTTCAACTCTTTCTGCGGCTTTCTGGGCAAGCTAGTGTTGAATTTTGGGTTTGGGGTCAAGGATTCTAGGAGGGCTTCTCAAGCAAATCCGGGCTTCCCACTCTTGAAGTCATGGCCAAAGGACACCACACGATTCCACTAAATTTCGGCTAGTTTTCAAGTTCAGAGGGCTTAGGCGCAGGGTCTGCATAGGTCTTACGTCTACTAGTGCAGACCCGACAACATGTATGACATAGTAGGATATGAACCTCTCGTTAAGCGTGGGGAGGAGCTTGAAGGTGAGTAGGTCTGTCTTCGCCAGGGGTGCTACGGCCGATGGCTTTACTGGCACGGTTTTCTTGAAGCTACCGGGCTATACCCCTGGGAATCAAAATAGCCCAAAAGCCTCATATAGTATGGTCTTTGGGGCCAAAAGCCTCAATATATGAGTCCTTAGATCCCTCGGGCACGGTGAACATCAGCGATTTGACCGTGGGAGGATGTACAGGAAAGAGCCGGTGACTGAGAAGGGCGAGCTTAAATATGGGGTAACCTGGGGTGGGTTTAGCCACGGGTCTAGGGTTTAGGGTTTAAGGGTTTAGGGTTTAGGGCTTAGCCCTCATTAAGTTCTGTCTGCTTAGACTGACTAACGAAGCCTCCCAAACCCCCGATCCTAACCCCTAAGCAACCTTACGCTTGCAATGGAAACCCCAAACCTCAAACCCCGAGCTCTAAACTTGAGTACAGCAGCCGAAGTAGTTAGTGGTGTTGCCCTTACGGTTTCCCAAGCCCGGACTCCCCAAATTCTCAGGAGAGGTGGTGGAATCTGTTTGATCTCCTCATCATCGCAATGCCTCTTGCCAAAACCTGCGTTGTCAGGGTGTTCCTGACGCACATTTGTCATTCTAGGCCACGAATTCTTTGATTGTGGCCTCTACATGTCTGAGGTCTGTTGCCGAAATGGTCATAGACCTGTGGGCAGCGTCGTCTTCACAGTCTGGACAGGCGCACATGTCAGACTTGAGAATAATGTAGGCATCTGATTAAGAAACCCTGGGCCTATAACCCCAAAATAGCAGGGTTCATATAGGGAACCCCAATAAAGGCCCTTTGGTTTCTTAATCAGGTTCCTACATACAGCGGCTCCAGTAATCCGAACTTTGGGGATATACCTTACAATCATTTTTTAGAACCCTATGAACCTACTAAACTTTTTGGTGTTTTGGGAGCGAAAGATATCTGCCGGAGTTTTCATCATCCCTCAAACAAGATATACGCCTTCCCTACAGTAGGCTTCTTGATGAGATATGGGTGTTTCCGAAAATTGGGGACCCCTAATATAGTACCTAAATGGTGGGATCCCTATTATAAGGACCCCCAAATAAGGTAGACCTAATTTTCGGAAAATCCCATATATATATATATATATATATATATGCTCACCCCCCCCCCCATTAACAGACCACGGGTCTAAAAAACACCGTGCACAACGATATTCTGTGAAGCAAAACCGTTACATGAGGTATATAGTATAGCACCAGACGTGCGGCACATGAGTTACGTAATAGTCTTGTGGTAGTATCGGTATTAGGGTGAGTATTGTTATTAATATTAGTACTATTGCTTGCTGTAAGTATACGTATCAATATTGCCAACTATAAATTAGTGTTAGTGCTCATGTTCGTGTTAGAGTTAGCGCTAGTGCCAGTGTCAATGTCAGTAATACAGCACCACTGCTACGAGTAGTATCAGTATCAGTCTTAATGCTGGGTTTAACAGCAGCTTATATTCGCAGAAGTGCTAGTATTAGTATCAATATTAGAACTAGTTAGTTTTGATATGTTAGTATATTGATAGTCTCGTATATTAGCAGATTAGTATATCAATACATCAATGTATTCGGACAGCAAAATATTTGCATACTTGTATACTAGTATATTTTACATGTTAGTACAACTGGTGCATGACTACACTACTATACTGCTGTATTAGCTTACTAGTATATTGACATACCAGTATATTCGTACGTTAGCATATTAGTGTACGAATATGTGTACTATATTACTGTTTTATCTAATCATGTATAAGTATATCAGTATGTTGGCATATTAGTATACGAACTTGTCATGTCGGTATTCTTGCATAGTGCAGTAGCCGTATATGATTATAGTCACATATTCGTACAGTATATTCATACAACAACGAGAAGTATATTGATACATTGGTATATGGGTATATGCCTATGCCAAAGCATTAATACATGAATGCACTGATGTATATATCTGTATCTTAAGATAGTGGTACGTATTTTATGTACATGAGTATATGCAGGTGTCTATTAGTAATGGTATTAGTTTTCATATCAATATGAATATACTATTGGTATTCGTAGGAGTATTAATGTCAATACTAGTAGAAGTAGGACTATTTATACTCGTAATAGCCATAATATGAGTGTTCATGCTGGTAATACTAGTGGCATTCTTGAATATGCAGCAGATTATCAAAGTCCGTATTAGTGTTGGTGATAGCACTACTGTTAACGCACAAGGGTTTACGTATTCGTATTCGTAGGAGTATAAACAGCTATGTAAATATTGATGTTAGTATAGATTTTGTGTTAAGTATTAGCAGTAGTGTTAGCGTTAGTACTATCATATTATTGATGATATACATTCGAAAGAATGTTTGTATTGTTATTACTCTTGACCACGTGAAATTCTAACAGTTGAATTCATGAGTGAGTTAAAGGATTTGTATTTTAATATGGTGGTATGCATGTTTATGTACATTAGTACATACAGGTGTGTGTTAGTATTGGTATTATTATACATTATTATCAATATGAATATGGTTATTGATATGCGTAGGAGTACTAAGAGCAATACTAATCAATCTTAGTATTTGTGTTATGCATATTCGTACTAAGCTTTATAGAAGTGTAATATTAGTAGTAATGCTGGTATTAGCTTGAGCATTCAACAAATGATCAATGTCAGTATGTCCAATGGCAATACTATATGTAGGAGTATCAATACATATATGTATATATAGATATACAGATAGATAGAGAGATATTCGTGTAAATATGGGCATGAGTATTGACAGCCCTTGCCTTTGCAAGTAATCTGGTCCGATGCGGAGACTAGCACGACAAGGCGCGCGGGTGTCCTACCAAGAAAGGAATTACAGAGCACACGTGTATGGATGAGGGTTGTGCTGATACACTACATAGTAAGCACTACACAGTAATCTTACTTGAGTCATATATAGAACAGATTCCAGCATTTCCAAAATTTCCAAAATTTCCAAAATTCTCTCCCCTAACTTTCCGCATTTCCAAAATTTCCAAAATTTCCAAAATTTCCAAAATTTCCAAAATTTCCCCAAAATTTCCAAAATTTCCAAAATTTCCAAAATTTCCAAAATTTCCAAAATTTCCCGACCTAGTCGACAGGATTTTTCCAAAACATAAGGGCGGACTTTTTGGAAATTTTGGAAATTTTGGAAATTTTGGAAATTTCGGAAATTTTGGAAATTTTGGAAATTTTGGAAATTTTGGAAATTTTGGAAATCCGGAAAGTTAGGGGAGAGAATTTTGGAAATTTTGGAAATTTTGGAATTGAGGCTTTGAAAGCTGAGTGCCCCCTCCCCCCGATCACAGACCATGCACTACGACTGAGTCGAAAGGGCATGGTCTGTCATGGGGGGGGGTGACCATATATATATATATATATATATATATATATATATATAATTATGGTACCCTAAATAGTAGGGTCCTTGTTATAAGGACTACAAAATATGGTACCCCTATTCTCGGAAACCCCCATATAAACCCTGAACCCTAGACTGGTAAACCCAAAACCCTGACGTTTATGCCCGAAGCCCTCAGCCGTGTTGGGATGAGAGTTAGGAATTTCAGTCTCTCCGCCGATTGCTGAAAGCTGCTTCTGGGATTGCAGGAGCAGCCTGAAACCCCGCCTTAAACCTGAGCCCTTCAAACCTGAAGCCCCAAATTCTGCACCCCGAAACAAAACATATTGAGCTTTCGAAAGTGCAGTTTCCACTCCTTAAACACAGTGCTGCCCTCATTCAGTTTTTACCACAGCGAGGGGGGTTCCTTCTGAAAGATGAACGGCAGGAGTATGGTTAGTATTGTTGCAGGATTCAGGACATAGAGTGTACTTGAAGGCTCAGGAGAATAACCCTCACATGTCATACTCACTGTAAGTTGGGTGACCCTTAGTGTCTCTCTGTGAATAACACGATCTCATGCTCCTCATCCCCAACTACCGCCGATTATGACCCGAGTACCTTCTCTGGACCATGTGGGGTCCTTCGAATGGTACTTGTGGGGTCTTGGGTTGATGTATAGAAACCTGAACAAGTAGTTGTGCTGTTTTTCTGGGGTCCCATATTTTGATAAGAAGCCCCAAACCCGTTCCAACAATTGTGACAAGAAGGTTGAGTCTTGAGGTCTCTTGTTGGAGGTTTCCTACGGTTGATGATATAAATCCTGCACTACCCATGATAAGGAATACACCATGTTTCCCATAGTTTAGGGTCCTTAAGGTAATGCAGGATTCATATCATCAACAGTAGCGTTGCTGCCAGGTGCTCTTCATGCGCTCACTCCGCTTTGCACGAGCACTGCGCGGAGTGTGGCTTCGCCCCGTACATGGCATACTACACCACAGGGGCCCACCTTCACTTCTATTTTCAATGAACACCAAAACCACGATTCGTATGGCCGTTCGAGGTCGAATTGAATAATGCTACAATCGTTGGACCCTCTGGGAAAGAGGCCTTAACGTTTAGTTGGAATTTGAGCCCAAACCCCTTCCCAGACCCCAGTATGAATTTATTCTAGGGATAGCTTGTGGCTTTCTGAAGCCGACTCCCTTATTGCCAGCATGACTCGTATTCTAGGCAAATTCTGACTTGGCCAATGGTCCGCTGTTCGGATATGTGAATGTAAGGGTCGATAACAATGACAGCCCCTACAGT
Source organism: Symbiodinium sp. CCMP2592 (assembly GCA_905221615.1). Lineage (NCBI taxonomy): Eukaryota > Dinophyceae > Suessiales > Symbiodiniaceae > Symbiodinium > Symbiodinium sp. CCMP2592. Next base: position 52,706 of record CAJNDT010000897.1, read on the forward strand.
ATGACATAATCGCAGGACGTATCCCCAAACTCTATTCGAATTCTACTTGCCAGCCTGGGCGGGCATTTCAGCTAGAAGGGCTATACTCCTGACATTTCTTAAGCAGTTTCATACCTAGGCGAAACCTAGCCCGAAGCACATCTATTCAGTAAGGCCTTGGGGCCCAAAAGCCGTAAAACCTGCAAATGCAAGTGAGGTCCAAGAGTTGGTAATGGGCCGTGGCCGGGTTTTGGTGCATTTTAGCCGTGGGTTCCAGACCTTCCAAGATCAGTTAATTCTACCCTAAACCCTCAACCCTGAACTCCCTTAATTAAGGAGTATGCCGCAAGTTCTGGTAGGATCCCGTAGGTAATTCAGGGTATATTCCCTAATTCTCTGATAGAACGCACCCTTGAGGTTTTGGGCTTTAGGGGTTATGGTCAGAGTATAGGACTTGTAGGGTTTAGGGGTTTGGGGTTTTTCGGATTTAGGATTTAGGGTCTGCCCCGGGCTCCCTTTCTCCTAGGCTCAGGACATTGGGGTGTAGGGGTTGGGGTTTAGGGCTTAGGGTTGTTTGGGCTTAAGGGTTGAGGGCTAAGGTTTGAGGATGGATCCCAAGTGGGAGAGCGTTTGGGGGCCAGAGTTTGGCATCTCACTGCAAGGGTCCGGGAGCCTAACCCCTAACCCCTAAACCCCTAAACTCTAAACCCAAACCCTCAACACTTAAACCCCAAAGCTTGCCTTCTTCTGGACATCCCAGGCGGGTTATGCGCCTCCTGCGTTACGCCGCTTGGCATGTAAACAACTGCCAAACCCCTGTTCCTGAAGCCCCTAATCCGTTTCCCCAAACAAATGGAATCCCATTCCTAGCAATCAAGGAGCATAAATTGAGATTATCTGCGGGTCTCCTAGTTTTTTTAAACTTACGGTCTCTAGGGTTCTTTATGATGGTTTCAGTGCATAAGCCCTTAGAGTACTGAGTAGTAGGTCATTTGGGGTTACGGTTATTGTGGAGCTTACTTCGGGATTTCTGGAGTCTCTGGGAACTGGACTTGCTGCGAAGCTGGTGTAGGTTTCGATGTGTGAGCAAGTACCAAAACGTTCTCTGGATCCTGTAGGGTTCCAACCAAGAGGGTCCATATACACGACTATTATGGAACCAGGTCCCAAAAACCATAATGGGGATGGTCTGTTGGGACCTAATTCCATAATGGTACGTAGTATATATGGACCCTCTGGGCAACAGATGGTGCGCGATGTTTACGAATACATTATCCTCAGGCGGTTTGTTGTGTTTTTGAATTCTTAGAGCTCCAATACCTAACCTTTAAACTTTTTGGGTTCTTATAGTTTAGTAGGAATCGGAAAGGCTAACCTTTCATTTCTGCGGCTGATTGGGCTAGTAAGAATTTGAGGAGTTGCTTCAGAATCGAATGCACCTTGAAGATTGCGACGTGCTTGCTGTACTCCCGGCCAGGCATCGGTGTCACTTTTCTTCGTGTGGAACTTTGCCCTAATAAAGGACCCCAAACCCGTCCCGAAAAGACCCTACTTGGAGGATCGTGGCACTCTGTAAGTGAGGTTATAAGTACCTTTATCGGGGTGATAAGTAGTTATAAGGAGAATTACCTTAATTATAACCCTAGTTATCCCATGATCCTTCAAATAGACCCTAGACCCTAAACCCTATAGATCCCTTTAAGGAACCCTTATAGACCGCTTTTAAGGAGCCCCTCTAAGGAGCCCTCGTTACCAAGTCCCATGATCCTTTAAGTAACCCCGGCAGTTAGTCAGGTCTCTGCCTTGCGAACACTGGTGCTCTCAATCCTGAGCAGTGCCTCACCTGCAGCGTCAGGGGGCCTTATAAAGGGGTCTATAAGGGTTACTATAAGGGATCTATAAGGGTACTACAATATAGGGGCCGTAGTAATCCTATAACTTACCTTTGGTTAGTAGGGAATGGAGGAATGGGGTACAATTATAACTACTATTACGACCAGACTTCCATTCCCTACTAACCAAAGGTAAGTTATGTTTCTTTCCTGGCCCGCACACCTTTACAGTTGCAACCGACACACCTGGGCTGTTTTTATACGGCATTTCTAGATACGTATCTGCCACGAAGGAGGACTGCAGCTAGTGCCTACTTTTGAGAGTTTCAGCTTGAGGTCGGATTTCGACAGGAGGGTCTACCCAAAACCGCCTGGGGGTTTAGGCTTTGGGGTTGAGGGTTCGCGTACAGCGCTCCTCAAACAAATTTAAACCCTAAAAGTCCATGTATCCAAATAGTATATACTTTGAAGCCAATGTACTTACAGAACTACTACTTTAAGGCCGAAGTACCAAGAGGGTCCATATTATACACTACTATTATGGAATCAGGTCCCAAAAACCATGATGGGGATGGTCTGTTGGGACCTAATTCCATAATGCTAGTATTATGGACCCTCTGGGGTATATGCCATTTGGGTACATGAACCCTTTGGGGGGATCAACCGGATTGTTGGGGTTCTTTTTAAGGGGACCTACTTGGAGGATCATGGGACTTAGTAAGTAAGGTTATAAGTACCTGAATTGGGGTTATAAGTAGTTATAGGTATGGTGGCCCTAATCATAGCCCTAATTACTAAGTCCCATGATCCTTTAAGTAGAAGCGGGATCTACGTAAGGCCCTATAGGCCTATAGGGTTTGTTTAGCATGTAGGGTCGAGGTCCACCAGCAGCACCATATTGTCCTTGCCATTTTGGTGTAAGGTTTTGCGGTAGGTTCAGGTTTGCGGATGTTTGAAGTTTAGGGTGCAGTGTTCAAGCCAGACCTAAACCCTAAGGGTCCAAGTATATAATAATCATATGCTCTCCTAAATATTGAGCTACATAACTACTATCCTAAACCCAAGTACCTAATTATTGGGTCCTTTGGACCCTGGGGTAAACCCTACACCCCCCCTTAAACCCAGACCTAAGCCTGAAACCCACAGAGCGTCCAAGAAAAACTCAGTGACAAGCAGTTCAGGAATGATGTTCTGAACCCAAAGGGTCCAAGTACCCAAGTAGTAGGGTTTTAGGTCCCAAAATCCATACTCTGAATGGTGTTTTAGACCCTGAAACCCTGCTAGTTGGGCACTTGGACCCTTAGGGCAAGAGGTTTACTTACTGGCTGTAAACTACAAATTGTTCAACTTTTGGGGCTCTTATGAGGTCGTAGTCAATTCTGAAAGTTTCAACTTTTCTTCCCTGAGGTTTTGCGCCAGTGAGTTTAGGGAGTCGTAAGAAGGTTTCAGACCTCCCGGGGTGTTCTTCCTGGTCGTTGTAACTCGTGCTCAGGATTTGAAGCATTCCTATCAGGATCCCTAGACAAGAAGGCTTGTATGAGGGGCTCCATAAGGGGTTTAGGATTTTCTGAGTTCAGGGTTTCGGGATTTATGTTCAGGGTTTAGGGCTTCAAGGATTTGGAATTCATAAAAAGGCATGCTAAACAGGTAGGTTATTGAGGGTCTAGCTTGAGTTCCGAGTTTAGGGGCTCTCAGCAAACCGCAACTTCCAAACACCCAAAACCATGAAGCCTGGCCCTACACCCCAAACCCTAAACCCTAAGCCCGGAACACCAAATCCTCAACCCGAAACCCAAAGCCCTAAACCCCAAATCCTCAACCCGAAACCCTAAACCCTAATCCCAAACCCTAAGCCCTAACCCCGGAACCCTGAGCCCTAAACCCCAAATCCGCAACCCTAAGCCCTAAACCCCAAATCCTAAACCCTAAGCCCTAAACCCCAAATCCTAAACCCTAAACCGACGCTTGGGCCGACGAGGTAACACCCAAAACCATGAAGCCTGACCCTAAACCCCAAACCCTCAGCCTCAACCCTCAACCCTAAACCGAGGTATGGGCTCCTTGTTGTGGACTGCGGTGCTACTGGTGTTGATTTTCTACAGCTTTGCCGTCCCTTGGTGCAGTTCAGGGGGTTTAGGGTTTCAGGGTTTCAGGGGGTTAGGGTTTAGGGTTTCAGGGTTTAGGGTTTCAGGGGTTTAGGGTTCAGGGTTTAGGGACCTTGAGACCTACCTCAGCCAACTAGAATCGATTTTTTGTGGGGTCTCCATAAATACCAGATTCGGGTTTATACCAAGAACCTACCACAAAAAGTAGGTTTTGGTAGGTTTGAGGTAAACTCTCATAGTCCTTGCAGCAGCTGCCAGCTCCGCCACGGAATAGGGACCCTGTCTCATCGATCCCCTGGACCCCTTGGGTGAGGGTTTTGGGGAGGGCTTAGGAATCTAAACACCCACAGGAGCATATAAACATAAGGATCCCATGCTGGGATAATACTAGTAGTTGCAGAAGCCTCCCGAACTCACAACCAGGGGTTTGGGGACTGAAGTGTTTCAGAGTTCGCGTCTTCTGTGTGTCTTAGATTAAACCCGGAACCCTGATCAGAGCCTAAGCCCGAAGTAAACCCAGCAGTTTCTCGTGGTCGAGTGTAAAGAAGGGTGTGGGAGTTTAGGTTGTAGGGTTTTGGGTATGTTTGGACAATTTTGCTTGTAGTGGACCTTCCAAAGAGCCCGTCCGCAATCATCCCCTGTGCTCACAACTCTAAATCGTTGACGAAGGATAGCACTAGAGTCGTCTCAGCAGCAAGTATAACACGAATCCAGAACTAAGACTTGGACCTAGTTGGAAGACCCAGACCAACACTAACACCTCCTGGGTTCTCGACAGCAGCATCAACAAACGGAATAATTACTTGGAGGGGCAGGGATTTAGTAGGTAGGATATAAGTAGAGTTATAAGTACCCTAAATGGAGTTACCCCAATTATAACCCGACTTAGAAACGACTTACTAAGTCCCCTGCCCCTCCAGGTAGAGTTTGAAGAGTTTCGAGTCCTTTTCTGGATTCCAGGATTCCAGAGTCTAGATTCTAGATTAACTGGACCCCAAAAGTATGTAGAATACATAATAATAGCCTTTGAAAGGCTTTAGATTAGGGATTACAATTTCATCGGTTGTCTCGCGTTCGCGCTCCTGCTGGTGGTCGTTGTGGTAAGCATCTAACCCGAAGCCTGGCAACGCCAAACTCTTGCAGGAACCCTTGCTAAAAGAACCCGTAGCCCTAGATCATGCCAAATAGCCGCGCCTATAGCACCCCTCAGTTGAACCTTAGAAGGGAAGCAGGAAACCATAAGCGCCCTATAGCACACTTATACTTCCTTTACGGGATCCCTGCAGTAGCATTCAAAGCAGCCAAACCCCGTTTATACAGGAATCTGAAAGGACGCTTACAGAAGGAGCACCGTACAGGAGCCCTTAAAGAAGGAGCCCTTAAGGGAGCTGGAAAAGCCTGACAGGAGCCCTAAGACCTTCGTAGGACCTTTAAGGGAGCCTTTAAAGGAGCCTTGAGGAAGGATCCTTGAAAAGGGAACCTTGGACCTCTCTCTTTTAACGGAATCCTATAGAACCCCTTACAGTACCCTTGAAGAAAGATCCCTTCAACCGTAGATCCTCAGAGCGGAACCCAAGACGTCTCGTCGTCTCAGGTGATCCTCACGCAGCTTCCCGGCTCTGTTGGTTATAGAAGTGTACCGGGCTCCATAGGGTTCTCTCTCCCCCTCTCCCTCCCTCCCTCTCTCTCTCTCTCTCTCTCTCTCTCTCTCTCTCCCTCTCCTCTCCCTCTCTCCCCCTCTCTCTCTCCGTCCTCTCTCCCTCGCTCCCTCGCTCGCTCTCTCTCTCTCTCTCTCTCTCTCTCTCTCTCTCTCTCTCTCTCTCTCTCTCTCTCTCTCTCTCTCTCTCTCTCTCCCTCTCCCTCCCTCTACAAATATATGTATGTATGTAAACAAAGAGAAATACAAACACAAGTGCATAAATAGATAAAGAGCTAAATGTATACATACATACAGATATACATATATATATATATATGTATATTGTAAATATACATATAAACATACATACATACATATCTATCTGTTCATATATGTTCAATGCGTCACCGACAACCTAAACCCTACACCACAACCAAGACCAACATCCTAGACCCTAAGCCCTGCATATCGTCCCATATACTTATTTGTTTCAACCCTTAACCTTCAACCCTCACCTTCCGACCCAAATCCCTGTCCCGACTTGTTTGTTCTTGAAAGGCCGATGATCTGGGTGTTTGGGGCGAGCGGTTAAGGCACTGTCTGGAAAGTAAACTCTAGGATGCCCAGTACCCTCATTCCCTTTTTGTAGTCCTCGGTTCATAACATAAAGGTAGCCAATACCAAAAATCGAGCCCAATTTATTCCTAGGTTACTGGGCATGCTAGTACTCAGTCAGAGCCCGGCCGACGTAACGCCAGGGACGAGTAGGCGCTACTTTTCAAGATGATCCGCCGCCACAGTCATGGGCCCCAAATGCCAAGTCCTCCAAGCCCTCAAACCCTTGAAGGCCCAAGGTAGCTAGTTACTAAGTCCCATCAGGATCCTTTAAGATCCTTACCCTCAATCCCTTCTAGAGTCCTGGAAGGAGCCCTGTAGAGGAAGCTTCTTCTATCAATTACGGCCACGCTCTTGCCCTAAACCCCCGAACCCAGAGGCCGGGCACTTGCTGCGCTTGGAAGTACCTTAATACTTAAGCATAGTTACCGAAATTATCACCCTAGTTACGAAGTCCCATGATCTTTAAAGTACCCTTAAACCCCCCTTATAGAAACCTTGCAGATCCCTTTTAAGGAGCCCTAGTTTCTAAGTCCCATGATCCTTTAAAGGAAGCTCTTTTACTAAGTCCCATCAGGAAAGTATGTAGAATGGTAGCCTTTTAGAGGTTCTGGGCCATTAGTTTACCTACTTCGGGGGACCTAGGTAGTTACTAAGTCCCATGATCCTTTAAAGGAAGCCCTTAAAGGTACCCTTATAGATCCCTTTAAAGGCATTATTTTACCTACTTTGGGGGATCTAGGTAGTTACTAAGTCCCATCAGGATCCTTTAAAGGAAGCCCTTAAAGGTACCCTTATAGATCCCTTTAAAGGCATTATTTTACCTTCATTTCAAGGAGCCCTTTTAAAGAGCCCTGATGCTTTAAGCACTATATAGACCGTAAACCCTAAGCCTAAACCCTTTAGATCCCTCTAAGGAACCCTTTAAGGATCCCCTTCAAGGATCCCTAAACCCTAAACTAAGTTTTAAGGTACCCTTATAGATCCCTTTAAAGGCATTATTTTACCTTCATTTCAAGGAGCCCTTTTAAAGAGCCCTGATGCTTTAAGCAGTCTTGTGCCTAAACCCTTTAGATCCCTCTAAGGAACCCTTTAAGGATCCCCTTCAAGGATCCCTAAACCCTAAACTAAGCTTTAAGCAGGCTTGTGTCAGACTACTGCCGTGCAAAGACCATCGAGGATGGAGGCCCTCGAGTCGGAACACTAAGGGTTTTGGGGTTTGGGGTTTAGGGTTTGGGGTTTAGGGTTTAGGGTTTGGGGTTAAGGGTTTAGGGTTTAGGGTTTTGGGGTTTAGGGTTAAGGGTTTAGGGTTTGGGGTCTAGGTAAGGGTCCAAGTGCCCAAATAGCAGGGTTTCAGGGCCCAAACACCATTCAGAGTATGGATTTTCGGACCTAAAACCCTACTATTTGGGTACTTGGACCCTTTGGGGAAGAGCCTACCCAGACCCCATGGGAGGATCCATCAAAGAATGTAGATGTTTGAAAAGGGTTCCTATCAAGTACCCTTTACTTTGGTGGTTCAGCCCAAATTCGGTACTCTACTTTCTAGCTTCCAGTCTAGTGCTATCGAGTTCAGGGATATAGCAGCTTGGTTGCAGCTTTGAATATTTAGGGCTCCCAATCTTTTTTTACATGGCTACTTAAAGGATCATGGGACTTAGTAACAAGGGATTATAGTTACGGTAACTATACTCAAAACTACTTAAAACCCCAATTAAGGTACTTGTAACTTTACATACTAAGTCCCATGATCCTCCAAGTAGCAGCCTCAACCCGAATCAGGGTAGTTTTGGGTTTCCAGCCGCTCGAGAATCTGCGCTTCGGTAAAGATGCTCGACACCCCAAAACCTACTCGAGATCCCTTATGGAACCCGTTAAGGATCCCTTATAGAACCCGTTAAGGCGCTCAGGATGTTTAATTTGAGGAACTTTAAGTTAGTAGGTGGTATGGATCGTGCGGGAGTGCAGATCTTCTCCTGGAAGTGTGTTTCTCGCGCTTTGTCTTTCGCCCGCTTATCATCGTAAAACTTAAACCTTACTGTATATCGTAAGCCCCAAACACCTAAACTTTACGAGTGCTTTTAAGTGCTAGCAAACCACGTTCACATTGCGACGACAAGTAACTTGACTAGTCTCCAGACTGTCGTACTGGATGCTTCTCCGGGGAATATCCTTGCGGGGCTTTGTGCAACCTGGGTCGTCCTTATTGTAAGGATCCCATTATTTGGGGCTTTATCGCGCTTTTGGATTCCAGCATCTATGGTGGAGCAGCTTCCTTGCCAAGGTCCTTGAAGAGCTCTTTGAGAGTCACTTAAACGGTTCCAGCCAGGGATCCCGCAGAGCGCCCAAGTGGCCGACTGGCACAGGAGTACCGCTTTGTTGGCAAGAATCGAAAAGCAAGCTTGTCTACGCCATGCTGTTCTCCCAGCTCGGCGTGAAAATGGTGACCGATCTCGAGGTCGGGTCGGGCGCGGCAGCCACAGCCGCCTCAGACACCGGCATATTCTACACCGGGATCGCCAAAAAAGATGCACACGTGGGGTGGGTGACAAACATACTCGACCGCTATGCCTTGTCCCTGATGGTAAAGAAGGGCCACCGTCTCTACAACGAGACGCTGAAGGATGCTGTGCGCGAGCTCTTCGGCAACGCGTTTGGGTTTGCAACCAGCAGAATCATTTTCTAGAACAGGTTCCTTGAAGTTACGCGGGGACACAGGGAGTTTTCAAGGGTAAGGCTAGGGGTTCTGGGGTGTCCGGCTAAGGGCTCATCCCAGGAGGTTGGTTTCCTCTAGGATGCCCAGTAGTACCCTTATTCCTTTGTTGTAATCCTAGGTTCCTTATCAAGGTACCCAATACCAAAAAGGAAGCCCTTTTCATTCCTAGGTTACTGGGCATCCTAGTCCTGGATGAATATCATCGTATACTTTTTGTTTTTGGTTTGTTCCCTGCGAGGGCTCTTTCCGGCTTTGGGTTTTGCAGTTTAGGGTTCTGGTCTTTCGGTCTCAAACCGGGTCACATCAAATTCACTGGCTTCCTGTACTTAAAGGATCATGGAACTCAGTTTTAGTAGCTCGGATAATATCGCCGACTACTATACATGTCACGCAACCCCTGACCTGACCTGGAGGGTTCAAGTAACCAAGTAGTACTGTAGGGCTTCAGGTCTGAAGCACTATGATCTCATTGGTTTTTGTGAACAAGTTGTTGTCCAGTTGCGAGCTTAACCCTTAGGGTTAGTTACAACTTACAACCCCTTACCTGCAACCTCATACATTACATATACTATAGACCCCAGACCCTGAATCCTAGACCCTAAACCCTAAATCTCTAAGCCCTAAACCCCCAAACCCAGACCCCGGAACCCTGAACCCCTAAACCCTAAACCCTAACGTACTAAGTCCTATGATGGGTCCATGCTTTCTTCGCACACGGAGGCGACATCAACGCCATACCGATCTTTCCGAGTCAGTTCTCTGGCTACAGTCTACAAGGGATCTATAGTAGGGTTCCGTTAAAGGGTGCTTTAAAGGGATCTATAAGGGATCTATAGTAGGGTTGTTTGAAAACGGTTACTATAAGGGGTACTATAGGGGTTCTTATAATATAGGGGCTTAAATGGGGTTCCCCTAACACCCAGAGCATCCATATACACTACCATTATGGAATTAGGTCCCCAAACCATATTTAGGACCTAGCTCCATAATCGTAGTGTTTTTTTGGACCCTCTGGGAGTTAGGAACCTCGGGTTTGATGTTTGGGGTTGAGGGTTTATTTTCGGGGTTTGGAGTTTGGGGTAAAGAAAGGACAGTCGGAAATCTTATGACTGGCCTGCAACCTCTTTCGATACTGTACCCTAAGGGCTCCTGGACCCTTGGAGTGAGGTCCCCAGCCCTAGCCCCCAAAGCCGAAACCCTCTGCCAGAAAGCCCAAGACCCTCTTAGGAGCCTTAGGGTGGTAATTAGTTTTGGATGTAGGGTCTTCTAGTCTCGCCATGTCAAGCGATGACTTGGTGTTCAGAGTTTAGGGTTGAGAGCCTATGGTGTTTTCAGGGTGTAGCTACTTTGCAGGGTTTTGCTTGCTGTGCTACAAGGTCAGAGTCGGTTGGAGCACTGAATCATGCGGGTGGCAATATAACTGAGTGCTGAAGTAACACAACCGTAAGCGCCGAAGGGGGACCGTGTGTCTCATAACCGATTGCTAAGCCCAGCGACTTCGTTTTGTGCTGTAGAACTTGAGCGGAGAGCTCTACAACCCCTCAATAAGGAATACAAAGGGTACCACAGGGATAGCCAAACAAGGTAAACACTGAGTATACACCAACCGATACGAGCAGTTCCTCTATGACAGGATTTACGGTTTTTTGAATGTGCTGAATTCAGCGAGTATGTAATTGGAGTAGCCTTGTGTGCTACCAGTGCACACCCGCCCATAGTCTCCTGTGGTTCCATGTTGGCTTCGCAAGAGATGGTGAACATCCAAATTCCAAATTACCTCAGAGATCAAAACTTACCCCTTAATAATGTCGTACACCCCGAACCACGCCGAACCAGTTTCATCAGCCTCGCTGTGTCCTAGCTAAGCGTGACAATTACGGTAAAATCATATATCCCCAACCACCCATGGCAAATAAAGCGCAGTTGCTGAACACATGAAAGTCGGATGAAGCCTAGTAAACACCTGTGAAGCGATATACGACCCGTATTAACGAGGACCCCGCTCAGTGCCCGCTGACCTATAGGGTCCAACTACCCAAATAGAATTGTCTTTTAGGAACGAAAACCATGAGGAGTATGGTATTTGTGGCTTGAAATCCTACTACTTGGGTGCTTGGACCCTCAAGCCTCAGCCCTAAACCCTTGAAACTCCTAACCCCAAACCCTAGACCTTACCCTCTGGGTGAGGTATGTGCAATGGTCCAGCATCCCGGTCGCTGGGCTAGAGATCGGGGGGAGCTTGGCCATAGCGTTCCTTTGAGGGTTCTATAGGCTTTAGGGATGAAGGCTCCGTGTATCCGTAGCCGCTTGAACAGAAAAGAAGCCAAGAAAGGTACACTACATGAATTAGAAGTTCATTTTTTAAACAAAAAACACATTGTCTCCTCATACCTGTGAAGGAATCGGAGCCCCAGTCCTTGTGCTAATCATCCTAAAACCATGTTCCATCAGTCGTGGGTTCATGTCCTGCGTATATACCTTGGCCTCAAAGCAGTACTGATATGGGGGTTTCCGAAAATAGGGGACCCTAATATAGCACCCCAAAAAAGTGATCTGATTATAAGGACCCCCAAATAAGGTACTCCTAGTCTTCGGGAACTCCCATATAGGCACGTTGGGGCCAAAGTTCATATTATTTAGGTACGTGCATGGCCCCCCGGGGCTGGTTAAAGCCGTTACATTTCTTCGATTCTTCAGTTTGGATGTTCAGGAATGCTAAGGTCCCTGAGGATTACTGTGTTGACTACATACTATAAGGCCAGGTCATCTCTAATTTCAAGCTGAACACCTGCAAACACAGCTCCTTGGAGTTCCGATTGTATTTGTCATGGCTCCTGCTCTGGCTCTTTCTCCCGCGCTGGCTTTTGCTCCTGCTTCTACTGCGTCTGCTCCTGCTCTTCTTGTTGCTCCCTCTTTTGCTCCTGCTCTTGCTCTTGCTCCCCGCTCTTGCTTTTGATTTGCTCTTGCTGATGTTCCCGCTTTTGCTTTGCTCTAACTCTAACTCCTGCTCTTGCCGTTGCTCTCGCTCTTACTGTGCTCTGAGGGTAGTTACTTGGAGCCTCGAAACCCTCCCCCTAATTCAGAACAGGTTTGCAAAGGCAGGGATGATTTCGGGAGGATTCGCCCAAGTTTGTTTATTATTAGGGGGTGTTTTTCTTTAAAAAGGGGGAAGGGATTATTTGGGTACTTGGACCCACGCAGTGAGTCCCCCGATAAGGGTTACAACGCAGAGGCGTGAACAATTAGCAACAGTATCTTCTACGGTCCCCGTTTAGAGTCTGTATTCAGGCTCCTCAAAAAAGGAAGACCCATCAGTTGTTGGGTGAGCCCCTGTTTTCAGGTACCTGGAAATACCCCTGATGAGCTCCGTTCACGTGAATTGCAACGTAGCACAAGCAAGTAAGTAGGTTAAGCCGTTATCGCTAAAACCCCGAAGCCCTAAACCTCAAACCCCAAACCTTAAACCCTGCCCCTTCACAAATCGCACTGCCGGGCGCTGCTGGTGCGGGTTGTACATCCAGTCTTGGCACCCCTTCACCCCAACTCGACTCCTGAAGCAACCAAGGAAAGCATGCTCACGTTGTTCCTGTCGATCACGGGCGGCCTCGACCAGGCGCGGGGATCCGAACCATTTCCTGCCCGGAGAATGTAATAATGAATCCCGAGGCTTAAGGCCGGGGTTTAAGAATTAGGGTTTAGGGGTTCTTTTGGGGGGTTTAGTGGTTAGCAGCGGCTTTTCTCTGGGTGTGAAATTTTGGTTTTTGGGTGCTTGGGATGTAGACTTGAGAAATGTATCACCTAGTTCAGACGTCTTCCTCAAGCAGCATTGGCCACTTGTCATGATCCAGAGGTATGTTTTCAAGTGGCAGGAATCGAACCTCATGTACAAAACTGGTGGCTTTCGAGGCTTCACCGGTTTTACCGAGGTTACTCCCGAAGTTTACACCGAGAACCGACATGCTTCAATCCCACATACAGAAGCCTAGCACCTACCCCTAAACCAGCGTGAACCTTAAGCCCTGAAATGGCCCTAAACCTAAACCTTCCGTGAACCTTGAGCCCGAAGCCCTGAACCTTAAGCCCTCGACCCTAAACCCCAAGCACAGATTTTGTATAGCGAACTCATTTACCAACATTATTCCTTGGGCTCCTTATCATAACGGATACTATAAAAGAGCCCAAAGCCCTATTCTAATTTTTCAGGCCCCTACATTAAAACTCCGCCGGCCCCAAGACTCTAATCCCTTAAACTCTTAAACCCGAAACCCTGAATCCCTTATCGAGCCCTTGAAGGAACCCTTTACAGGAAACCCTAGAGGTCCCTTTGAAGGGTTCCTATAACCCTAAGGCTCTCAGGACTCATATCTTGAGGCTTTTGGGCCTGAAGACCATACTGTGTGAGGCTTTTGGGCTCTATTGAGCCTTAGGGTACAGAGCCCTTGAAGGAACCACTGTTTTGCTTTAAACCCCAAAACCCAGAGGCAAGGCCCCTTCTGCACTTGAAGGACCATGAGACTTAGCAGGTAAGGCTGTAGCTACCTTGCTGTGGGTTATTTGCAGTTCCCGCATCAACAGTACAACCCTCGCAAAACCACGATCACTCGCCGCGATCCGGATCATCGAGCTCGGAGCCTGATGAGTGTGAGAAGACCGCCCAGAGACTCCAAAACCCCTTAATTAAGGAATATACCTTAAATTATAATAGGAGCCCCAATATGATTTAAGGTATATTCCTTAATTAACGGGTTTTGGAGGCTCTGGGCGAGAAGCCTCACAGCTCAGGCTCGGGGGCACGGGCCCCGGGCGGCCCGTCCCCAAAATCCCCATTCGACCCAGCATGGTCGATGGTGTCCAGCACCGGGGCGCGAAGCAGGACGAGCTCCTACCGCGGATCGCGTCTGGGACGATGAGGACCAGGGGTGAAAGGATCGAGATCAAAAGGCTTGACAACAACCAAGAAGGTCCATATACACTACTATTATGGAATCAGGCCCAAAAACCATTATGGGGATGGTCTTTTGGGACCTAAATCCATAATGGTAGTATGTATATATATATATATATATGCATGGACCCTCTGGGCAATAAATGGGATCGGAGTGCTCTCGTCTCCTTGGATGCCACCTTGCGCAGCCGCTTGTCTCGGCCTGGGGACGATTGTGTTCGTCAGTTCGTGATGTTCAGAGTCAGAGCAATCCAGAGCCCAGTTAAAAAGTCCCATCATCCTCACAAACCCGTAATATCTCTGCCGTAGCCGAAAAGACCTACCTTTTCAAGGAACCATATATAGAAACCATTATGAGGAACCCCAAAAAGGTAGGTCTTTCCGGCTACAGGTGAACCTTTAAGATCCGGTACAGAACCTTTTAAGAAACCCGCAAAGTAGGTAAAATAATGGCCCAATACCTATAAAACGGCTATTATTCTACATACTTTGGGGGTCATTGGACCTTTAAGATCCGGTACAGAACCTTTTAAGAAACCCAACTCTGGTTTCTAAGTCCGGTGATCATTAGGCTCCATGCGCCCATATTTATATGTATGCATATATATATATATATATATACCTCTGTGTGTGTGTGTATCATATACTCAGCCTTCAAAAGTATCTCTTTAGGAACCCCTGTCAGGCCTGAGTATAAGTACCTTAAGCCCAAAACCCTGTAGAACCCTAATGGTACCTTTTGGAGGAACCCTAAAATGGGGCCTCCTATGGAGCCGCAGGGCAGGTGCCTCCATAGTTGGAAACACGCTTCGTTTGGTTCCTTTGCCCAGAGGGTAGGGTTCCTTTAAGGGTTCTATGATAGCGCTTAAGGGTTCTATAATAGGGTTTAAGGGTTCTATAATAGGGCTTCAGGGTTCTATTATAAGGTTTAAGTGTTCTATAATAGGGTTTAGGGTCTAGATCCCATGTATTTTACCACCATGGAATTAGGTAGTGAAAGACCATCCCTATTATGGTTTTGGGGACTTCATTCCACAATGGTAGTGTGTGTGGACCCTCCGGTTTGTATGACAAGTAGAGTTATGCCCGAAACCCTTGCGCTAATCGTAAGCCCCAAACCCTATAAACCTCCATAAATTCTATTCAAACGTGAACACTTGCCCTCAGCGTACACGTAGTCCTTATTCACGGTATTTGGTACCCAAAACGGACCCAAGGTCTTATAGTAAAGAGTTCCTAGAATGCGGGGGTTGCAAACGCTAAACCGTAAACCTCCCCATTACCCTGAATCCCAAACCTCATTCTAACGTAAGCCGTTAAAGATTAAAAGCCCTAAATCCCCTTAGATTCTTAGATCCCAAACCCTTAGCCCCAAACCTTTGTTCACAGAGCTTCCTGACAGCCCCCTAAGTCCTAAGCCTAAACCAAAACTCCGACCCTAAACCAAAAGCCTAAACCTAAACCCTATACCCTGAACATAAACCCTGCATGACAGGTGACGGCCCTTGATCCTCTTCGGGAGGCCACACTTGTCTTGGTTTTTTTTGTCGCGCCTTTTTGTTCCTTTAAGGGCTCTTGTAAGGGTTCCTTGAAGGGTTCTCTAAAGGGTTCCTGTGACGGCTCCTCTAAGGCTCAGGGTTCTACTAGGGGCATCTGAATGACTACCAAGATGATTCCCGAGATTATTTCTTTGATATATAACGGGTCCCAAAACCTTGTTCGAATTATCGGGGCTCGTCTTCTGGATTACTTGAAATGGCTCCTTTCAGGGGTTCCATACACCTTTGTGGCTTCTGCTTGAGTCCTATGAGGAAAAAGCTGCACTTGTGACCTTGCAGAAGCGTCAGGCAAGGAAAAGCAGGACGAGGAGCAGACGTTAGCAGCTCCAAGCAACCCTGCACCAACACTTGTGCGAGGCCACGCACTGTCTCTGGTTCCTGCTGCTGAGGGCTTCGAAGAGAGGGTTGACGGAACGTCTATCGTTTTGATAGGTGTGTCGCCAAGCAGATTGTGCGTCGGGGCAAGCCACAGGAGACCTCCGATGCTGCATCGGCCGAAGGTGTTTTTGCATCCGAGTTGGCGCAAATCGGAGGACCTGGATTGCTGCAGGGACTGGAAGCCATACCGAGACAACGCCTGCTGTTCAATTTGCGAAGAATGTGGGTATGCACTCATCATTCATCATCGTTAGCTCATTGACTCATGAAGCCTTGTGCTGCCTTTGCATTCCTCCTCCCTCGTCGTTGGATTAGTAAAGAACCGCCGCTAAAGCTCCCAGTCAGTTACTAGTTTTTTGTGGTCTACATAAGTTCCACGAAACTAGCGGTTATCTTCTAGTTACTACTACGACTTACATTATAGTATACTACTACGACTACGACGACGTGACTACGACGACTGACGACGACAACGGCTGCTAGGAGTAAAGCAAAAACAATTATTATTGATACTACTCCTACTACTACGACGACTACTTCTACTACTGCTACTACTACGACCCTACGACGACGCCTACTACTACCACTCTACCACTACGACGACGACGACGCCGGGCTACTACTACGACGACGCTACTGCCACTGCCACGGGAAACATACCGCCACTCAGGCCATGAAGTGTGAGGTTCAGAAAAGCAGCTTCTCCAGAACAACCGTAGAACAAGCCTATATCAATACACGATATGAACCTTAGTGCGAAAACTTGTATACGAGCCTTACAAAGCTGCGAAGCCATACCCCAAATCCTCAAAAGCCCCAGCCCGGACACTAAACCTCAAACCCCTAACCGTAAACCCTAAACCCCTAAACCTCAACCCCTAAACCCCTAAACGTAAACCCTAAACCCTAAACCCAAAGCCGTAGATCCAAGCCTCCACGGCACCCCGGCCGCCTGGGGAAGCCTAGCAGAAGCCTCGTGGGAGTTTCCGAAAATGGGGGGCCCTAGTATCTCAATAGTAGGATCCTTGTTATAAGAATCCCCAAATAAAGTACCCCTAATTTGCGGAAACTACCTCATAGATTCATAGATCCCTTTAAAAAGAGCCCATGGTCCCAAGGCTCCTCACTATCCCAAAGGGTCCAAAGGACCTGTACAGTAGAATGTAGGGGTTCTATATTAGGAGTTACCAACCCTGAGCATCAAAATAGCCCCAAAGCCTTATATAGTATGGTCTTTGGGCCCAAAAGCCTTAATATGTGAGTCCTTAGATGCCTAGGGCAAAATGATTTGGGGAAGTGTTCCCCATAACAATACCTAGGACCCTTTGGGTATTAAGCCTACTCAGTCCCCTGAACCAGCAACTGCCAACCATAAACCCTAAAGCCCCAGCTGGACCCTGAAGAACCAACCCTCTTAGGGTTCCCGATTACGGTTTCCTTTTCTTAATAAATCCTGAAAAAGGGAGGTTACTTGGGTTGAGGCAAACCCCTCAAGCCTAACTACCCTAAAACCGGTGAAACGCGGATTCTCCGAGGTGTCTCCCATCGCCTTCGCGTCCTACCTCATGTGCCCCCCCCCCCCCCACTCTGCTGGGGAGTTTGGGGTTCCTTTACCTGGACCCCAGAAGTATGTATAATAATACTTTCATAGGCTTTGGGCTATTGTTTTACCTACTTTTGGGGGGGGTTTAGGTAAGGGTTCCGTTTTGCGGGGTTAGATTGTTGTCTTTAGAGACGTGCCTGGAAGATGTTCGATTGAGGATTGAAGGTTTTACAAACATGTTTGAGACTGGGTGGAGTCAACGGTTTCGCGCATAGCTTTAGTCTGAAATCCAGGACCTAGACAGAGTTGTAGACTCCTGACACACTCGCAGTAGAAAAGCCGTGGTCAACTCCACCAACTGAAATTCCTACACATTAATCCCTAGGCATCTAAGGACTCATATATTAAGGCTGTTGGGCCCAAAGACCATACTATATAAGGCTTTTGGGCTATGTTGATGCTCAGGGAAACAGTAATGTTGAATGTGGTATGCTTTCTCCGTCCCATCCTGCGTTCTTGTGGTCGTTGTCGATTCCTCAGTCCTTAACATGCTGGATGTTTCCATTTCTGCGTTTGCCCTAAGGGTCCAAGTAGTTCCTATCTATGGCTTTTGTACCTAAAAAAGGCCCTAAAGTCCTATAATAGGGAGTACTTGGACCCTCTGGGTTCATGTATGCGGAACGTTATCTGTCTTTCTATCTGTCTATCTGTCAAGCAATCAGTCAGTCTGTCTTTTTTTCTGTCGACTTAGCTGCAAATAAGGTGTATATATATATATATAGAGAGAGAGTATACATTTTTTAGGTTCGGTATATAATATATATATATACATATATATATATATATATATATATACAGTTTTGGGGTTCGGATGTATACGGTTCTATGTAACAGATACATTTCTACATACACACAATTGTTTGTTCCATATGTCTCTATATCTGTTCGAAGTGAACACATCACACACACAACACAAAGCAATTGTGCCCCTTACATCGCAGACCCTGAACCCTAAAACTCCTAAATCACTACCCCCAAGGGTCCAAGTATATAATAATCATATACTCTTCAAAATCCTAACCTACATAACTACTATCCTAAAGCCGAGTACCCGCTTTGGACCCTTAGGGTAAACCCCAGACCCCAAACCGCAGGTATGTGTCGCTGACCATGTTCGCCATCGTCAACGTAGTGACAGGCCTGGCTTGCTTCACAAAGCCCTAAGGGTCTAAGGGTTGGTTTAGGGGTTTAGGGTTTAGGGTTTTAGGGTTTAGGGTTGAGGGTCTAAGGGTCCAAGTTCATGGGTAGTTATATGTGGAGTTATAAGCAAGGTAACTATAACCCTAAGGGTCCAAGTACCTAATTATCACAAAACCCTCAAGCCTAAACCCTTAAAGATCCCTTATCGAAACCCTTTAAGGAACCCTAAACCCTCAACCTTACCCTGAGGGTCCAAGTACCTAATGATCGTATACTCTCCCAAATCCTAACCTACATAACTACTATCCTAAACCCAAGTACCTAATTATTGGTCCTCTGGACCCTTGGGGAAAGGGGCAGCCTTAAAGTGTGCCTTAGCCTACGGTTATTATGCTGGGATTCCCTCTTCTTTCCCTTAAGCGTATGATGATCCATATATTCAAACTTTCTGGCTTCGAGCTTAGGGGGGCCAAGGAAAACCATGGATCAGGGCTTTTGGGGCAGTTTTGGACTGAAGGTAGGTTTTTGTTTGGAGCTCTCGTTTTTTTCCTAAGCAAAACAAGACTCACCTGCCATAGTAAGTTTGGTGTTTGCATCTTCGAAAGGTTTGGGTTCTGTTTGTCACAATCGAAATTTGGAGTTTTGTATGCATGTGTGTTGAGGCCTTTTGGCTCTACGTGGTTGTATGCATGGGGCCCCTCCTCTGCTGAACCAGGTTCTTCCGTATCTGTGAGAAAGTTGGGATTCTTACATACCAAGAGGTCCATATACACTACTATTATGGAATCAGGTCCCAAAAACCCATAATGGGGATGGTCTTTTGGGACCTAATTCCATAATGGTGGCATATATGGACCCTCTGGGAAACTTGGGATTCTTAGCTTGATCGTTTTCTGGAGATTCCGGAGGAGTAGGGTTTAGGGTTCAGGGTTTAGGGTTTAGGGCCTTGTCTTGTAGAACCCTACTAAAGATCCCCTTTAAGGAACCCCTAAGGGTCCATGTACCCATATAGTATGTGCTTTGGGACCAATGTACCTATATAGGGAGTATTTGAAGGCCCAAGTATATAATATTTGGATACATGGACCCTTAGATCGCATGAGAGTAGTCAGGTGCTGCCACAGGCTTTCCCGCTTTCGGCTTCACTCTTTCGATGGTCGCCCCCTCTGTTTCTATGAGTGGTTCACAGTTGTGCCCTGCTGCCGGCACACCCGGAACAAAATTACTTAGCATATGTGCTTTGGCGAGGTGTGTTCTGCAACACCGCCATCGAGAGCGCTCAGACGGACAAGGTGCCTGGGAAGCATCTTGAACGCCCTGAACAAAGGCACCTTCGACTAGGAGTCAGGGGTTTTGCGGTTTACCTGTATCCCCAAACCCTACAAAATAGTAGGTTATAACCCCTTAATCAGAGGGTCTAACCCTTAAAACGGTTGGTTTTTGGATCCCCAGGTAGGGCCTACACAGAGAACCGGGTACCCCCCGAGACTGCAATGCCTCAACGTGCTCAGACCTCCGACCCTAACTGTATGAGAGGTGCAAGCGTGATTGCCGTGACCAGGCTAAACCCTCAAACCCTAAACCCTTAAACCCCAGAACCCTAAACCCTTAACCCCTACACCCCTTATAAACCCTATAAACCCTAAACCCTTGAACCCTTAACCCTAAACCCCATAATTCCAATAATCCCGGAGCATGGCCAAGTTGTAGAACTCTTGCAGAGCCCCTTGACAGAAGCCGTCCAGAAATCCCAAAGCCAGAGGGTCCATATACACTACCATCATGGAATTAGGTCCTAAAAGACCATCCCTATTGTGGTTTTGGGGCCCTAATTCCATAATGGTAGTGTATATGGACCCTCAGAACCCGACAGCACCGAAAGCACGGCCAAGGAGATTGCCGTCATGAAGCAGATACAGAGGCAACGAATTCAGGCCGGTCCAACAGCAGCCTTAGCACCCTTAGCAGTAAGAAAGTACCGTAAAAGGGTCCTTTGTAGGCTAATGCACAGGCTTTCATGAGTGCTTCTAGGGCTTTATAGGTTCTTTACCGGTTTTGAAATCGAGTTTTTCAGGGTTTCTACCAGGCCCTGCAGCGATTTTGAAAGGAGCTTTTGGCTGTGCCCCTTATCGACTCTGCCACTGAGTAAGTGGCCAGAGAATCCGCACCACTCATTTGATTCATAATCCACCTTAGCTAATCGACCACGACCTACTTTCTTGTAGGGTCCCTATATGTTCTCGGGGTCCATAAGCACCTACAAGAAAATAGGTTATAGTAGTTTAAGGTAGGTAGGTCTATCGCCGAATTAACGGATTTTAGAATCCTTCGGACCCCTTTTGCTTGGGGTTACAGGTAGTCTTCAAAGCAGGTGCGAGCTTTCTCTATCGACAAACAAGTTCACAGTTTCAGTTTCAAGACAGATCCTCGAAGCCGAAACATGAATCCGAAGTCACGGACGAGAGCCAGAAGTGGAGCGAGATGGGTGTTGCTGTCGTGCCGGCAGGCAAGGACTCAGGGACTGATGGCCCTGCTTGAGCTCTGCCCCGCAACTTGCGAGTGACACCCAAACTGGCGAGATCCAGTACCAGTATTCGGGCGTCGGCAAGACATTCCGCGGGACAGATTCCGCAGCAGCCTTGCTGCGTAAAGCTGAGCAAATTTTGGCCGACGCCGGTCACACTGAGTTTCGCGGCGGACGCCGTGCACTCCCTGGCCCTTCTGCGCCCCTTACCCGCCTAATATACCCCTGCCCCTGCCCCTGACACCATGCCCCCTCTCGCATGGCAAACCTCCAAGCCAGTCGTTTCGGTTTGTCTATCCAAAGCAGGCAGGGCCCATTCCCAGAGCGTACGCAGCATCTCATCTATAAGGGCATTTTAGGCATCTTAAATCACAGGGCTCTATAAGGGAGAGGGTTTAGGGGTTCAGTGTTCAGGGTCAAGGGTTTGCGGTTTAGGGTTTGGGGTTTAGGGCTTGCTTGTTTGGATCCAAAAACCCTTGTATGGAACCAGTACGAAAGCAATATAACACCTTAAAATCTTTCTAGAACCTCCTCCGAGAACCCTGATAGGACACTCTTCAAACCCTGACAGTCACACAAAGTTTTTGGATCAAGCTTTAAGCCCTAAACCTTAAAACCTGAAGCCTTAAGTGTCTGGACCCCGAGCCCCAAAATGAACCCTAACTTTAGGCTTTCTGGGTCCACCGACAGATGCAGGTGGAAACCTTGCGTGGGTTTTTCCGAGAAATGGACGACGAGGACATGTGAGCATGAAGTGTAAGACTTACTCTCACATCCGTAAACCTTGAACCCCTAAACTCTGAACAGGAGACGCTAACTCTAAGATCAACGGCCCACACCATTTTTATGTAGCGGTCTGAATGAATCAGATTTTTATTTCAGATTCCTATTTCTGAGTATGAAGATACTGTACGCCGATGCCCGATCTTAATCAATAGTTAAGGCCCTAAAATCTTGGGCCATGTGATATGATCTTTGAGAGGGGATCGACGAACCTGAAAGCCCGGTCCCAGAGGAGGTCTAGGGTTCAGGTGTTTCGAGCACCTTGAGGCTCCTGAGAGGGTCTCGGAGATTTTTTGGGCAGGGTTTGGGCTGCAAGACCCAGGTTGTGGGATCTCACTTAAGGGTCTAGTAGCCTTAGGGAGTGGAAACCGTTAGTACCCTTGCGCCCTTTGTTTAGGGCCCTTATTCAAGCTGTAGTGAAAAAGAAAATCCTTCTAAACCCTAAACCCTAAATCCTTCGTGCTATGGGGCTACTGGGGAACCTGCTCATGGTCACCCAGAGACTCCAAATCCTCTGAAGTCGAGGTTATATCCTGCCTTCAGTCACCCTAAGGGTCCAAGTAGTTCCCATTTATGGTCTTTGATACCTAAAAAGGCCCTGAAGTCCTATGATGGGGAGTACTTGGACCCTCTGGGTCAGATGCAGGAACCTATAGTTTTCGGCATAGTACCCTGAGTGAGTGGGTTTTGAATCTGCGGTGGTTTTGATGCTGATGTTCCGATTGGGTCCGATTGTGCAGTGTTTTGCGGGGGGTGTACCCCATGCTCGAGGATTGATTCCGCAGTATTCTTTTAGAGCTACATCCTACCGTTAAAGGTTCCTTGCCTGTCGTTCGGTTGGATTTGGAGCTAGATGATGATCATTCCGAGTACGACGGCCACTTCGAAGCTTCTCAGGCAGGGCTAAGAGCATTCACCAGGGTTCCCAACCATGCGCTGCATGCAGAATGGCCAGATGACTCTCCGGCATTGCATCAGGCCAGAGTGTTGTCATGCCAAGGTTCCATTCGTCAGCCAGTTTAAACAACAGCTTTTTGCCAGGGTCAGTCCCTTTGCATACGTCGGCGCATCGGCCCTGGCTGTGACGATGTTGCTGGAGTGCTTGACGTGTTACAGGCCGAAACACAAACGGCTGGGGACTGGAATTTTTGATGATACTGAGGGCGCTTCAAGATGACAGATATGATGATGGCCATGATCCGCAATCATGTATCCGCGAATAGTGGCCGTCGTGGCAGCAGCAGCAGCAGCAGGAGTTAATCAGGAGGGTAGTTGTGGTGACGATGGCAGTGATAGTGGTGTCGGTTGTCGTATTCGTAAACGTCGTAGTTGTGGTTGTCAAACCCTAAATGCCGTAAATTCCCACTACCCGTAAACCAAACTGGACCCCAATGCCCTAAACCCCAAAATTTCCTCAACACCCTGAATCCAAAACACCTTTCAACACCCTGAGCCCTAAAGCCCAAAAAGTTAATTGGACCATACGCCCCTACACCCTAAGCCCTCAACCCTAAACTCTAAACCCTAAACCCTGAACCCTAAACTGCCGAGAGCGCCGCTGAGCATTTGTATGGGCGCTCGAGGCTCCGACCGAGGCCCCCGGCCGAGCGTCTCGACAAGACGGTGAGGGAGGGTAAAGCCTCCCGGTACACGGGGAGGGAAATGACTTGGCTACGCCTCACACAACACGGACGTTTGTCCGTTAATGAGGACCCCAAACCCCTCACCATGAGGGTGTTTTTGGGTCTGGCGAGGGGGGCCCCCTCCAAAAAGGACGTCGGCGGCTCTGCCCTGCCCTGCCCTCCCTGCCCTGCCCTCCTCTGCGCTGCCTGGCATCCCCCTGCCTGGCTGGTGCCCTGACCTCCTCCTTGCCCTGCCCTGCCTTGTTCACACTTCGAGCAGCCCTTATACAGGGCGCGAGAACCAAGTTGTGTGTTGGAACCTTTGCTTTTCGTCGAGCGGCCGGCACAGGCCGCGAGGACCCACAACCCGACAGCAATCAATTTCAGTTGTGATTTCTGGATCATGTCGAGCTGCGATAGGAAGCAGAGAGCAAGAAAGCCCCCCTTGAGGGGGGTTTGGGGGGTGAACCCTAAACCCTAATTGAGAATAGTTGGCGTGGTTGGGGCGGGACTACATGCTGACGCAAGCGCGTGATTAGTGGGTGCGCCCCTATTCCTAAAGTAAAAGGCGCACCCACCGCGCACATACTGTTACACACCCTAAACCCTAAACCCTAAACGCAACAAAAGAGAAAGCCTGAAGCCGAGGAGACCAGTGTGGTCAGCCTCAAAGAGCTGCAGGCTGGGTTTTAAATTTCGAAGGAAGCTTCAGGGTTCCTTCAAGGTATCGAGGAAGGGATTTACGATTTGAGGTTTAGGGTTTCGGTTAAGGGGCTTAGGATTTACGGTGTAGGATTTGGACTAAGGGGTTTACGAGTGTAGGTGTAGGGTTTCGGTTAAGGGGTTTGGGATTTAAGGTTTAGGGTTTGTATCAAAAGGTTTAGAGTTAAGGGTTTTGGCTCTGGACGGCTCTAGCTGCCAGGGTTCAGGAGCAGGCTGTTCGTCGAAGAGAAGATTCGGACGAGCGGCGATCGGGCGACCTCGATCCTCAACGTCATAACCCCAAAGGGTCCTAGGTATTGTTGTGCGGGATACCGTACTAACCCGAATCATAAAAATGCTTCCTCTAATGTCGAAACCCTACATTCTGTGATTTTATACTAAGGACCCTTTAGGAACGAATCTGGCAGCATTCATGCCATGCCTGATGCATCTTCCGTTTTCACGCGGGTTCTCAGACAAGGCCACTCGTGGTGTTATGAGCTGTTTCTGGCTGGATATGGCGGAAGGTGACGATGGCAAGCAGTTCGATTCGGAATCTATGCTGAGCATGCTTCGAAGCATGAACTCGAAAGAGTTCGGAGCAGCGCTGTACGCCCAGCATGCCGAGCTCAGACTGCAGATTCAGTCGCAGGCACCGACAGGCGAAATGAGTTTCAACAACTCTCCGGTGAGTTTCAAGATATGGGGTTTAGGGGAGGCTGTGCTCGAAAATGATATTCTTCCAGCACGGGCACGGCCAAAAAAAGTCTCGTTT
The DNA here is from genome assembly GCA_905221615.1 of Symbiodinium sp. CCMP2592. Taxonomy (NCBI): domain Eukaryota; class Dinophyceae; order Suessiales; family Symbiodiniaceae; genus Symbiodinium; species Symbiodinium sp. CCMP2592. The sequence goes on from CAJNDT010000897.1 coordinate 77,623, forward strand.
TGAAGCTCATCGCTGGTGCTCGGCGAGGCGGCAGCAGGTCTTGTTAATGTAGGAACCTGACTAAGAAACCTGGGCCTACAACCCCAAAATAGTAGGGTTCCTGTAAGGGTCCCTAATGAAGGCCCAAGGCTTCTTAATCCGGTTCCTACATTACACAAGCTGGATAAACAAACCAAGGAAGACTCTCATGAGCAGCCCAACGTCGTTCGACGTCACTGCACAGAGGCGCATTGCAGGCGTGACGAAAGCGGGGTGGATGCATTCCGCTCAACCTCGGCCTCGGGATTTCCACTTTAAAGCTTAGGGCCCTGAACACAAACCATCCAAACACGAAGCAGTTTAGGGGTCAGGCTCGGAGGTTAGAGTTCTTATGCTTCGAGTACCAAATGAACAGCAACAGACACGATACATGACTCCTTCTAGACCCGCACTGTGGCCTATCCCAAACACCATCTAGGGTCTGGAGTTTGGGATAGGGTTTAAGGGTTTAAGTCGGTTTCCATACTATCTTGGGCAAACGCACCTAAAGCTGCTGTCATTGTGTGGTTCCGACAGGGTCAGCGTCGTTGGGCCAGACTCAGGTGTACCTAATCCTGCGTCCTAAATCTCGGGAACTATGGTAGGGCTCCTAAGGGTCCCCTGACAGAGGGTACCCTGATGGCATTCCTTGGGGTCACTTTTAAAAGGCCCCTGTCAAGGAACCCGGCAAGGCCCTCTAGAAGCCGCAATATCATTAAATATTGTGAGACCCTAAATCCTGCCTGAGCCGAGAGCACGAACCTCACTTGTAAAAGAACCTCATAAAACCCTACAGCCCTAAAGCCGTATAGAAGCTTTAAGCGCTTTATGCAACCGTAAACCGAGCAGAAAGCACGAATCTGGTGGAACGTCAGCAGGAGTGACTCAGTTGTGACTCAGTTCCCGAGCTGGCTCGAGATCCACGAGATCGGTTCAGGGTTTTAGGGCTTGCAGGCGTAAAAAGGGAGATCGCGGAAACAGTAAGTAACTTCTTTACCTTGTTGATAATAACGAAGATACCATAATTCCCACAGTGTAGGGTCGTCAAGGTAATGCAGGGTGTATCAACAACCGTAGATCATCGATCTATAATGCCCAGAAGGTCAAGCATTAGTTCCCCAAGGAAAATGAGCAAGCAAGATACTACATAATCGTGAAGGCGACGACCAGTCGCTTGAAAAGAAATATACCAAAGTATTGCGGTTGCATCTATCAGATAGTTAGTTATACCAAACCCAACTTCTACGTACAACTGCATCTATATGTAAGAGAACCGCCTTGAACCCTGCTAACCCATCTCTAAAGAAGCACCGTACAAGTCATAAGAGTTTTTAGAGCCCCGGTTCGAGCCCATACAAAGTCCTTGCAACAGCCGTGTAGAACCTAAAGATGATATGCCGGTCTCAACGCTTGCAGAACCGTGTAGAGCCCTGCTGGAACCCTGAAAACACACGCTGAAAGGATTCGCAGCGCCCATTAGCTGAAACCTCGAAATTAACTTACAAGACCCTGTGTTGCAGAACAACCCTTGAGCCCTCAAGTGGCACCCTAATCGACTCCAAAACAGGATGCCATCCAGACTGGGAAGCTTTCAGGCCAAACGCTGTTTTCCGGATTTCTCGTTACCCCCGGCTGTTGTGGAGTTTTCGAATTTAAGGTCACCTTGAGGTACCAAAGCCTAGCCTACTTGTCTTTGTCTGCGGGGTCCGAATGCATTCCATTTTAACGCATAATATACTTACTCAGAGCCTACAAAAAAGGGTGAAAGAGTAGGTTGTGGTAGTTTGAGGTAGGGTTTACGGCAGGATACTTGGAGGTTTATGAGTAGTTATAACTGTAGTTTTAAGTCCCCGAATATGGCTTATAATTGTCGTTACCTTTCTTACAACCCCACTTAAAAGCTACCCCTGAACATCCAAGTAGGGTTGAGAGACTTCTACGCGTCATCGAGTCTGACTCGTTTGACACAGCCACATGGGAATTTCCGAAAATTAGGGGGTACCTTTAAAGGGATCTATAAGGGTTCCTGCAAGGCTTCCTATAAGGGATCTATAGGGTTTGGGGTTGAGGGTTTGGGAGTGTCCGAAAACTAGGGGTACCTTATTTTGGGTGTTTAGAATAAGACTCCTACTATTAGGGTACTATGTTAGGGTCCCCTGTTTTCGGAAACCCCCACATAAGTGCCTTTGCACGCCGGAGGTCCTGTGCTGTTCTGTATTTCCGGGAGCCGTGCCCCAATGTCTAAAAATCTACAACCCTCGCATACCTCAACTCCAAAACCTCAACTCGATGCCCCAAGCCGCAGCACACCTGCATCTCAGAACCGCCAACCCCAGAACCCGACAGCCCTACTTAAAGGATCATGGGACTTAGTAACTAGGGTTACATTTAGGATAGTTATACTTATAACTACTTATAACCCCAATTAAGGTACTTGTAACCTTACTTACTAAGTCCCATGATCCTGCAAGTAACCGTTTAGGATTTAGGGTTTGAGGTCTCGGGCCAAGGATTAGGCTTCTCCACAGTTCTTTCAACCCTCTAGAGCGAAACCCAGGAAGTTGGAACTTTCATTTAGGATGACGAATGCGGGGATCCCTTATACTTTACTTTGTAAGGGCATAGAGAGTATATGGTTCCAACCGTATGGCTTCGACCATAGCCAGTTGCAAGAGAGCCAGGAAAGCTCCAAACCCTCAAACCCAAACCTTAAGCTGAGCGGTCTGAAGCCGTACAGGGACACCTTGAACCCATAACTTCGGAATCCCTATGTAGCTCTTCTGTCGGGTTCTTAGTAGGGAATGGGGTTCCTTTAAGGGTTCCTTTAAAGGGTTCCTTTGAGGGGTCCTATAAGGGTTCTACAAGGGGGCTTAGGGTATCTGAAGTCCCTGTCTGGTTCTCAGAACCAGACAGTCATAAGGGAGGCCCTTCACAGGATCCCACAAAAGCAAGCTCTTGGATGGAACCCAGATATAGAAGCCCAAATATTGTGCGCTAGTATCCCTTCTTGTCCCTTAATACAACAACATGCCAGGCTAGTATTATTAGGTCCCCCAAACACTATACAATGTCTCAAACCTTAAACCCCCTGTAAAGCCCTTCAATAAAGAGCTTTTGACAGGAGCTCTATCCTTAACATAGCGGTCCCGAGAGGAGTCCCTAAAGATCCCCCGTAAGGAGCCCATAAAGGAACCCTTTGAAGGATCCCTGAAAGGAGCTGGAAACTTGAAGTCCTTGAAAATTGAACTCTACGCATCTACGCTTTCAGCCCCAAGCCAAAGATGCTTACGTAAGCCTTAAAACAACCCCTTAAAAGGAACCTATGGAGACTTAGGGTGTAATTAGGATGTAGGGTTTAAAGTTCCACGCCGCCCTAAACCCTGAAATTTAAAAACCCTTCAACCCGAAACCCCAAACCCTTAAAACAACAACTATCAACCCCCAAGCCCTTAAACCCAAGACCCTCAACCCCAAACCCCCGAACCCCTAAACCCCAAATCCCTAACCCCTAAAACCCTAAACCCCTAAACCCGAAACCCTAAGCCCTAAACCAGCCGAAGACTGTCTGGTGATTAGTAGGCAATTTCGGGAATGGATCCCTATAGTAGCCCCTAGAAAGTCCCCAATACTATAGTCCCCATAACCCATTCCCCCATTCCCTATTAAGACCCAGACCGGATTACCTATACTATTTTAAGGGGCTCTTTGTTATAATTACAGAATCACGGGCCCCAGAACCCCACTCTGAGTATTAAGGCCTTATCTTTGTCGTAGTTGGGTAACATTTTACATTTTTGATGGGTACTTCAACCCAATAAGGAATAAAATCTAAGTTTTTTAATCCTATCCCAACCATGAACTAGCTACAGTAGAAGCCAAAAAGTTGGAAGCCCCATAGCCTCAATCCTGAATAGTAGTGTATAGGGAATCCCAGCACTATTTGGCCTTAATCCGGTTTCCAACTTTCTGGGGTTTACTAGCTATATGGGAGTTTCCGAAAATAGCGGGACCCCAATATAGTACCCTAAATAGTAGGATCCTTTTTATAAGGACTCCAAAATAAGGTACCCCTAATTTTTGGAAACTCCCATATTGCACCAAAGAAGCCGAAGAGGCTTCCTGGAGTCCATGGGCATCTCAACGCAGGCCTTTGCTTTGGAGTTCCGTTAACGACTACCACGAGGGTTACTATAAGGGTTCCTTTAAGGGTTACTAGAAGGGATACTGTAAGGGTTCCTTGAATGGCTACCATAATCAACGATTACTGTAAGGGTTCCTGCAAGCGTTCCTTTGAAGGTTCAGATCCTTTATAAGGGTTCCTTTCAGGGTTATAGGGTTTGGTGATTTCTTTTTGGCTTGCTATATGATATGGCTTAGACGAGGGGTTCCTGACTGTACAGGGCTTCCTGGGGTGTTGGGGATTTTCGGGGCCAGGGTTTACGGATTTACAGTAGAAGCCAGAAAGTTGGAGTTTCATTATCGTAACCCCTTTAAGGTAAATTATAGGGGATCCTACCATTAATCCATATTCCAACTTTCTGGAGTTCCCTTTAGGGGTTCGGGGGGCTTGACAACTTGAGAGGTTCAGGAGTCTCATCTGCTTTGAGGAGCATCTGGGGACAAGGGTTTAGGGTTAGGTTTCCATTGTTTAACAAAGCATTGCATGTTCTACTGTGGGTCTTTCGAACCAGGATAATCCAGGATAGCTTCATCGGTATCGCGTCATTCTTACCAAGACCCCCCCCCCCCTCCCGACACAGTTTCATTCGAATCCTGTTTTCACCAGTTCGTACTGATCCTATCTCATGTGGAGAGCTCGGATTTGCACACATTGGGTTACATCCCAGTACTCTACGGTCCAACGTGTGCGTCCAGCTATGAGGAGGCGGACTACTACCAGCACTGCATGGGCTGTCACGCTGCAAGCCCAGAGAGCCCAATACCCCTTAACTAAGGAATATAGCTTAAATCATAATATGAATCCCCTTAGAGTTTAAGGTATATTCCTTAGTTAAGGGGTATTGGGCTCTCCTAAGAGGTCCTTGAAATGGATTCTACTATAACTTAAGGTATACTCCTTAATTAAAGGGTGTTGGGCTCTCTGGGAGGTGGACCCCACCCCAGCACGTGCAAGAGGAAGGCCTTGGCTCCCAGGCCCCGGTGACTCCACCCAAGGGCCCGGGTTTAGGGTTTAAGGGTTTGGGGTTTAGGGGTTTAGGGTTCAATCAGGGGTTTTAGGGTTTAGGGGTTTAAGGGTTTGGGGTTTAGGGTTGGAGCACCTCCGTCGGCAGCTGCTCCGGCATAGCAAGGCACCGAGGCGGATTGACGAGGACCTTACGCCGGTGCAGCGGTTTAGGGTTTAGGGGTTTAGGGTTTACGGTTTAGGGACGAGGCAGAGGGCGTTGAGCGCGAGTGCTGCGCTCGAGAGTAGTACCTAGCTGTGACTCAGCATATTCAGGAGTATATGCTTTATGAGGTACTGATGCCCTTCGGGATAGGTGCTTAGTTTCTCTTTTCAATGGTTCCATTTATAATAAGTCCTACTGTACGGGCTCCAGAAGAGGACGGAGGATTTATGGTTTGTAGGGTTCAGCAATGTTTAGGGTTCAAGTCTGTTTGCATGCTTAGGGTTTTAGGGCGCCAGGTTTACGTCTTTAGGGTTTGGTGCCCAGCGTCCTCATCAGCTGCACGAGGACGTCTGGACCCTCTTTATGATCATTGATGTGGACAAGAGCGCCTGGACTAGAGAAGTACTGCACTCCCTCTTCCAAGGGGTCAAGTGGTGAGTTTCTGTCGTGCTAATCACATGCAACGAGTTAGTGTAAAGTGATTACAGAAACATCATCAATGACAATTTTGCTCTTGATGCTGCAGCAGTGGTCGTGGCCGCGTCGTCGTGGTCGCAGTGTCAAGGTAGCGGTGAGCCACGAAGTTGGTGTGGCAGCGTTTCGGTGTGATGTTTTGGTATTTGGTACTGGGTGGTGTCATTATGACAACTTATCACTACTTTTATTCGTCGCGCTAGTGACAGTCGTAGTCGTAGTCGTCGTCGTTGCCGTAGTAGTAGGACTTAGTAGTAGCAGTAGAGCAGTAGAGCAGTAGAGCAGTAGAGCAGTAGAGCAGTAGAGCAGTAGAGCAGTAGCGGTAGCAGTAGAAGTAGCAGTTGTTGTTGTTGTTGCTGCTGCTGCTGCTGTTGTTGTTGTTGGTGGTGGTGGTGGTGGTGGTGGTGTGGAGCGAGGGTTTACAAGGCCGCCCAGTGGTTCATTCAAGGGTACGCCAATGGCTCTTCGTGTAGGCTCGATATGTCATGATCGTTTTTGTTGGCTTCGGGTTTTGCTATCTATAGAATCAGCCAGTGGTGTGGTGGGTTTGACTATCAGTAATAGGTGGTTACACTTGAAGAGCAGCTGTCTCTTGAACACTCAGGCCCCTCTACTGCGTTTTGATGTTGTCGCATCTAGAGTTTTGCGGTTCTTGCGTATCATGATTACGAGGTCTGGGTTTGAGTCTCGCATGAAAGGTTTGGCAGAATCCCGGAAAACCCAATCTCCCTTGCTTCGGCTTGTTCCGCGAGGTCCACCGTAATTCAAGGATTGTCCTCCGACTATTCTCCTAGTGGTAGAGTACGCAACCTTTAACCATTTTTTGGGTAGTATAGCCCCTATATTATATATAAATATAATCCCTATATAACCAACAAGTTCCCCATGATACCCGACAAGTAGGTTCCAAAACCCTAGTTGGAGGATCATCGGACTTAGTAAGTAAGGTTATAAGTACCTTAGTTGGGGTCATGATTAGTTATAAGTATAGTTACTTAGTAACTCAGTTACATGATCCTTTAAGTAGACCCTAAACCCTAAACCCTATAGATCCCTTTAAGGAGCCCCTATAGATCCCTTTGAAGGAGCCCTTCAAGGAACCTTAGCAACTAAGCTCCATGATCCTTTAAGTAAGCCAGATTAGAACTTCGGATCACGGCTCCCAGCCGTTGGGTTATACTTTAGAAGGGACCCCCACCCCGCAATAGTGGTATGATAGGAATAGAACAGGGCCCGAAAATAATCCTTATAGTCACTATTACAGGGTTGGGGCAGCTTCTAAGTTAACGTTTGGGTTTAGACGGGTTTAGGGGTTTAGTGGCGTTTATGGTGAACGGTTGAGGGTTTAGGCTGCGGTCGGAACGATCCGATGTCATCGCTCATTTCCCTCCCCTTTATCTCTAGGACATTTGTATCGTATACCCCTGGGCCTCAATCCGCAACAACCTCCAACTCCAGCTTTCTAGCCCGAAAGCCTTAAAGTCTAAACTCCAAACTTCAAACCCCGGAAACATGCTCTAAACCCAACACCGCAATCCTGAAAAGCAAGGTGGGCTGATTGGGCTGGATGAGTTCGTGTCAGGCTGCATGTAGCCCGGCCTTGCAGCACAAGCCCCACAGGCAGAAGAGAGGCCTAAGTAATTAGGGTTCCGCTGGAGTTATACTCCAATAAAAAAGGTAGGGGAGGGGCCTAAGTAATTAGGGTTCCTTTGCAGATATCCCTTTAATCACTCCAATATACACCCAAGCGGCTGCTATATTGCTTGTTCAGGCCTCTATATTTGGCATGCTTGTAGTTTGTGTGTGGGCGCAGTTTCACGTTATGTGCACTGGGCGGGGGGGTTATTGTGACTTGACTTGAAAGCGGCAGAGGCGGACATTTCGTTTTGACATGTTGACTGTTTAGGTCTATGGGCAGTGGGTAGATCTGCATAGAGCAAGCAGTAAATCCCGAAATCCTAATTTTTGAACCCTAAACCTCAAATGTTTTAACCCCGAATCCCAAGCCCTGAGTCGTAAGTTATCAATCCTAAAACCTGGCCTAAAACTTAAACAACAAGTTCACACAATGCTGAAGTGTAGCCCGCACACCCACTGAGCTGTAGCAGGATTGGCACACGAAGACTAAACCCTTGGCTCGTGCGATTCTGCCAAGCACAAGCAACCTCGTTCGTCCACCATCACCCTGTCTCAGGTTTGGGGACTACTTGGTCACCAAGCTCTTCCCAATTTTCCCCTGTCATAGGACCTTATCGAAACCATCGTAAACCCTATAAGCCCCACAAAACCTGGGCATGCAATCCTACATCAGCCTAAGGCCGCATAACACCTTGCAATCCCTTTCTATTGTGTGTGAGGCTTGGAGAACCGTCCCCCTGCCACCCCTTTGCGGAACGACACGCTTCCCCTTCACATAATTATGAAGAGGGCGCTCAACAAGAAACACTATCGCTGGCACTGGGAGGGGGCGATACGATTGGGGTCAAACCCTAAGCCCCAAAGCCCTAAAGCCCCAAACCCTAACGCCCTAATCCATTAAACCCTAAACCCCCAAACCCTAAAACCCTATACACACTAAACCCTGACGCCTTGAACCTTAACCCTGGGCATCAAACTAGCCCAAAAGCCTTATATAGTATGGGTCTTTGGGCCCAAAAGCCTTAATATATGAGCCCTTAGAAATCTAAACCCTATAGATCCCTTGAAAGGACCCCTGTGGTTGTCAAAATTATGGTCCCTGTTTGGGTCCTTATTATAATACGGCACCTATTCTTTAGGATACCCAAAAAGGGACTTTAATTTTGACAACTACCCATATGAGCCCTTAGATGCGCCTGGGGGGCGCGCCCTCAACCCTGAACCCTAAACCCTAACCCTAAACCCAAACCCTAAACCCTAAACCCTAAACCCTAAACCCTAAACCCAAACCCTAAACCCTAAACCCCCAAAGCCCCTCCGGAAGCCGAGGCAGCTCCACGGGCCGGCCAAGAGCCTCCACTTGGCCAAGATGAGTCATGAGAACAAGGCGAAAGGGGGGGTTTAGGGGGGGGGTTGTAGGGGTTTAGGATTATGGGGTTCAGGGTTTAGGATTTTAGGGTTTAGTTAGGGTTTTAGGATTTTGCCCTAAGGCCCTGAGGCTTCTAAGAGGGTCTTGCTTCTAGGGGAGGTTTCCGGCTCTGGGGGCTAGGGTTTGGGACCTCGCTACAAGGGTCCGGGGTTTAGGGGTTTAGGGTTTAGGGTTTAGGGTTTAGGGGTTTAGGGTTTAGGGTTTAGGGGTTTAGGGTTTAGGGTTTAGGGGTTTAGGGTTTAGGGGTTTAGGGTTTGGGCTTTAGGGTTCAGGTTTTAGGGGTCTTATCGGTGATTCTTTAGGGGTTCTGTACTGCTTTGCGGTGTAGGGTTTCTATAATTGGTTCTATAAGGGTCCCATCAAAGCAAGGCCAATAACCAAGAGCATCACGGGGAGGGCTAGAGCTCATTCCTATCCTTCAGAAGCTGCCCCCACCCTGTAATAGTGTAATAGTGACTATAAGGATTATATTAGGGCCTTATTATATTCCTATTATACCACTATTACAGGGTGGGGGCCCCTTCTAACCTATCCTTTCTTTGGGCTCGAGGCAAACTCCGTTCCCCTAGGATCCTTCGAGCAGAAAATCTGTTTAGGAGCTTTCGAGTGAACTCTAGGGTTTAGGGTTTAGGGCTAAACACCCTAGGGTTTAGGGTTTCGGGCTAAACACCCTAGGGTTTAGGGTTTAGGGCTAAACACCCTAGGGTTTAGGGTTAGGGCTAAGCACCCTAGGGTTTAGGGTTTAGGGCTAAACAGCCAAACTGAAAGCCCCAAACTCGAAACCCTAAGCCCTAAACCTTCAACTCGAATCCTTATGACGGCTTAAGAAGCAATATGAGGTCCCCAGACCCCTCTTCGAATCATGAAGGCCCTTACATAGGACTCGAAATCTGTAGCCGAGTAGTACTACTTTGGCCTTAAAGTACAGTAGAAGCCTAAAAGTTGGAAACCCCATAGCCTCAATCCTTAAGAGTAATGTAAAGGGGATCCCAGTACTATTTGGCCTTGGTCCGGTTTCCAACTTTATGGGGTTTACTGTAGTCCCTATGTAGGTACTTGAGGATCAGTCATGGGCCCTTTGGGAATGATATGCAGCAAAGCTGAGACAACGAACTCCGACTCCTGCGGTTGATGGTATAAACCCTGCATTACCCATAATAAGGAATATACCATAATTCCCATAGTTTAGGGTCCTTAAGGTAATGCAGGATTTATATCATCAACCGTAGTTGTTCGCCAACACTTGAACCTGCCTGTCAAGAAGACTTATCCAGCATCTCCAGGCTGTTGTCATGCTTGACCTGTTCGGTCAGGATGCCGATGCCAACGGCTCGTCTGAGATGGGCAAGGATGAGCCTGAGAAAGCGGATGGCGACAAGAAGAAACGGAAGTACTCAAAGAGGTTCTCCGGACGGTGCTTGTTCCGAACTGCGTGCAACCCGGACTCTGTCATGTAGCTTGGACAGGAATGTGACATTGGAGCTGCTGGCAAGGTTGGACGCGACAATTTAGTGCCTGAGTGGCTTTTCCATTCGAGGCTTGTGATGATCTTTTTCATCAAACTAGATCTGCTTTGAGTGTCTCTAAACCCTGAAAAGGCTCCTCATTAATATTCCTCATCCTAAACCCAAACCGTGGCTTAGGCTCACCACAACTGGAGGGGTTATAAGCGAGGCAGCTATACTCAAGACTATACTTATAACCCAATACGGCACTTATAGCCTTACTAAGTCCCATGATCCTCCCAGTAGACCCTAAACCCTAATCCCATATATAGATTCCGTTAAGGAACCCTTCAAGCGCCCCTTTTCAGCGCCCCAAATCAGCTGAGCCCTAAACCCTAAACCCCTAAATCCTGAGCCCTAAACCCCTAAACCCTACGTAACCCCTAAACCCCTACATCGTCATGCGGAGCAGAAAGGGCCACTACACTTTAACAAAAAAAAACCCTACAACCCCCCAAAGCAGCTGCACCCGAAGCCACGCCCACCAGGTTGCGAGGCAAATGCTGAGCCACGTGGAGCGGATGCTTTCAGGCTCCTGCGGTCATGGTTACCATACTAGGGATCTATAAGGGTTCCTTAAAGGGATCTATAAGGGTTCCTTAAAGGGATCTATAGGGGTTCTATAAAGGGTTTAGGGTTTCCGAGAATTAGGGGCTAGGATGCCAAGTAGTACCCTTATTCCCTTTTTGTAGTCCTAGGTTCCTTATAAAGTTACCCAATACCAAAAAGAGAGGCCTTTTTGTTCCTAGGTTACTGGGTATCCTAGTCATGGTTACCATCAACTGCCTTAAACTGGGCTTTGGATAGCCATACTTCGTCCTTAGTGGAACCATTATAAGATACAAGTTTATACTCTTTTCTCCTTGGTTACATGCCAAGCCTTAGTAGAAACAACATGAAACAGCCAAACCGTAAACCCTTAAAGGAACCCTTATAGTAACCCTTACCATATAAGGCTCCAAAGACGCATATTTGGAGGCTTTTGGGCTTAAAGGCCATGCTGTATTTGTCTTTTGGGCTGTTTTGAGCGTGTTAGGGTAAATTTCAGCCACAAGCACGCTCAAGCCTGAACCCATGATCACCGACCGCTAGGTAAACCCCATCCCTAAGATTCCCTAAGGGTCCAAGGAGTTCCTATTTATGGTTTTGGGTACCTAAAAAGGCCCTAAAGTCCTATAATAGGGAGTACTTGGACCCTCTGGGCATCAACAAGAACTATTGCGAACTACATGGTCCTTGTTTCCGTGTGGCGCTTTCGGTGTGCTTTGGCTCTTTGTACGCGAAGTCCAGGGTTCCCTCTACCTGGGGGTTCATGGGTAGCTATAAGTGGAGGTCTAAGTCCCATGTAATGGCACTATAGTTGTAATGGTAGTTGTGGAGCCATGAGTCCCAATGGAAATGCAATCGTTGTTGAACCTCCAAGTCATACCCTAGGCATCAAAATAGCCCAAAAGCCTTATATAGTATGGTCTTTGGGCCCAAAAGCCGTAATATATGAGTCCTTAGATGCCTAGGGATAGGGATTCAAGGCTCTGCTTCGGGGCCGAGTGGAAGAAGCAAAGGGCGTGTTTAGCACGAGCATACAGCTGGAGCCCTACACACAGACCCGGTTGCTGGGCGCCACGGTGTAGGGTTTAGGGTTAGGGTTTAGGGTGTAGGTTTAGGGCCAATCCGACCTCCACACCATAGAGAAGGCAGCACGCCAGTTTGGGTTGGCTAGATGGTGCACTGCTTGGAGGATCTTGGGACTAAGTAACTTCAGGGGTTCCTTGAAGGGCTCCCTTAAAGGGGTCTATAAGGGGTTTAGGGTTTAGGGTCGACTTCGAGGATCATGGGACTCAGTAAGTAAGGTTATAAGTACACTAGTTGGGGTTATAAGTAGATATAATTCCCTTAATTATAACCCTACTTACTAAGTCCCATGATCCTTTAAGTGGAGGGTGAAAACGGCACCTGGGGGCGCTCGGGCAGACAGCTGCACACCCAGGAGTTGTCTCAATGGGATCGGGTGCTATGTGCACAGACCTTGTTGTGGGTGCGGTCAGCAGGAACAGGCTAGGTGGTAAGATGGAAATTGGTGCCCGGATCAGCTTCCTGAGGTTGGCATACCAGAGTGTCGGCTCAACGTACACCTCTTACATGTACTTTCCCGAACTCTCAGAACTCATCGGAGACCACGAGCGCCGACTGCAACATCAGGGTGCAAGGCATTGCATATGGGTGGTTGTCAACATTATGGCTCGTTTCTGGGTACCCTAAATGAGAGGTGCCGTACTATAATCGGGACCCAAAATTGGGACCATGATTTTGACAACCACCCATATGTGCTTGCAGACACAACTGTCTTGGGCGATGAAGTTGGGCGACGTCTTTATCAGTCTGCACGATTGGCAGTTGCAAGGCTTCTCGATAAAGCTGAAGGCATGGCGAGATCTGTCCCGCTTAATTAAGGAATCGACCTTAGATTATAGTAAGATGCTTCCGTTCGTTAAGGAATACACCTTTACGGGTTCCTTAATAGGACCTGTAAGGGTCAATAATTATAGCAGGATCCCTAATACTACTTAATACGACTTAAGCCATAATTGTTCCTTCATTATCGGATACTGGAAAGTCTGGGTATTTGGGATTTAGGGTTTTAGGGCTTGAACCTGACTGCTCACTTTACAGGCACCTTGGTCTTCCTGTTGTGGGCCAAAGACTTTGTCAATTACTGTGTGTAGCCCTAGGGATCTAAGGACTCATATATTAAGGCTTTTGGGCCCAAAGAGCATACTATAGAAGGCTTTGGGGCCCAAAGACCATACTATATAAAGTTTTTGGGCCCAAAGACCATACTATATAAGGCTTTTGGGCTTTTTTGATCCCTAGGGTAGGGCTTCTGTCTACCCAGGCCAGGCGGTGCTTTAGAGTTGTGTTTTGAGTTTACCCTACCGGTCCATGTGCCCACGTGGTATTTACTTTGGCATTGAAGGGGTTTCTATATATGTAGGGATTTTTCGGGCTGGGCTGCATATTGGACAGTTGCATGGTTGCGTAGTTGGATGATCTGGGACCTAGGTACCGGGGTTAGAAGTAAGGCAACTATACTTACCTTTACTTGCAACCCAAATACGGAACTTGCAACCCTGCTTACTAAGTCCCATGATCCTCCAAGTGGGGTTTACCGTTGAAGGGGTCTATCGGTGTTCCTCTAAAGAGGTTTATAAGAGTACGTTTAAGGGGTTCCTTTAAGGGATCTAGAGGGTTAAGAGCATTCAACATACACCCAAAGCCCCGCCTAAGGCCCCAAAACCGCCTTAGATCGTCTTGTAGTTACATGCCTCAAAGACCCAAAGGGTCCTAAGTACCTACACAGTAGAATGTAGGGTTTCTGTATTAGGAATTACTACTATGATTTGGGGAAATATTCCCCATATAACAGTACCTACGGTTGATGATAGAAATCCTGCATCACCTTAAGGTCCCTAAACTATGAAAATTATGGTATGTGCCTTATTATGGGTAATGCAGGATTTCTATCATCAACCGTAGGACTCTTTGGGATACAAACGACTAAGTCATGGCTTGCGGGTGTGGCCGCTGCGCGGGTTGGAGATGTGAGTTTCGGGGATTAGGTTTTGGACTTCTATGGCTTTCTGTTAGGGGTTTAGGGTTCAGGGTGTTAGCGTTTAGGGTTTACCCTGATGCTCAAAATGGCCCAAAAGCCTCATATAGCATGGTCTCTAGGCCCCCCACAAAAAGCCTCAACATATGAGTCCTTAGAGCCTTGGTTACAATGAATGCGCACTGCTTTGGGCCAAGCTCCGCGGGTCCAAAGCACTAGTATAAAACTTGGAAAAATGAAACCGCAAGTCCATTAAACCCTTAAACCTGATAGAGCGCTATACCCTAAGCTGAACCCTGGACCTGAAACTCCAAACCCTAAACCCAAACCCTTATGCGTGGAGGGGCAGTGGACTTAGTAAGCAGGATATAAGTAGCGTTATAAATATCCTAAAATATCCCAATTTTAACCCTAACTATAAACTTACTGAGTCCCCTGCCCCTCCAAGTAGAGCCCGATCCCAGGGACTCCAACACCTCTTAATTAAGGAATATTCCCCTAAATCATAGTATTCCTTCATTAAGGCATATTGGAGTCCCTGGGATAATCGCAGGAGCACTTTCGAAGCTGGACCAGCTGCTTCCAGGGTCCTCACGGCCTTCGGAGACTAAAGACTCCAAAGACTCCGGCTGGCACCTCTGACCCAAAGGGTCCAAAGTACCTGTATGGTAGAATGTAGGGTTACTATATGAGGAATTGCTATTATGATTTTGGGGAAGTATCCCCCATAACAGTACAAAGGACCCCTTTGGGTGAGCGCTTCTTTAAACTCCGAGCGGGTCCAAGTACCCAAATACGTAGGGGTTTGGGGGTCCCAAAAGACAAACCATTCAGAGTATGGGGTTTTGGGACCTAAAACCCTACCATTTGGGTATTTGGACCCTGTAGGATTTCGAGAATTCCCTACCCAGAGGAACAGGGGACTTGGTACATAGGTTCGTATGAGACACTGGCAATTAAAAGCTGTCACCAAGATACCTATGACGATGCTCGCAGTGACCCATGAGCAGTCAAGTGCTTATTGAGGGTACCCTACTTGGAGGGTCGGGGGACTTAGTAACTGGTTATTTTAGGCGCTTATAAGTACCATAACCCCAATTCGGGTCCCTATTAGGGTACTTATAAGTCTACTTACTACCTACTTACTAAGTCCCCCGACCCTCCAAGTAAGGCTCCTGGACTCCTGGACCCTTGGAGTGGGGTCCTCAGCCCTAGCCCCCAAAGCCTAAACCCTAAACCCTAAACCTTAAACCCTAAACTCCCTAAAACCCTCCCCCAGAAAGCCCAAAACCCTGTTTGGAGCCTTAGGGTAAAGCAAACAGTCCTTGAAAATTCAGGGTTTAGGGCTCCCCAAATTGGGCTCTTGTTCAAGGATTCCTTTACAGAGATCGTTAAGGTGTTCCTTAAGGTGATCTTGAAGGGCTTCTTTAAAGTGATCTATTGGGTTTAGGTTTTAGGGTTTAGGGGCTCTTGTTAAGGGTTTCAGTTTAAATTTACCATGAAAAGAAACCATACGATTTATACTATAGATCCCTATTATGGTAACTTAAACTAAATCTTTTAACAAGAACCCAGCAAAACTACCACACAGGAAGATCCTCTGAGATCAGAGTATATCTGGCTCGAACAGCATGGACCCCTCCCTAGAGCAGAAGGCTTTGGCAAGCAGCATGAAAGTAGGGTTCGGAACGGCAGAAGTTGTCCAGGAGTAGTTCTGACTCTAGAAACTGCTTACTGAGACCCCGGTGCCTTTGTGTAAGGGTTGAGGGTTTTTTGCTTGTGCTAAAACCCTACGATTTTCGAAGCAAGGCAGGCTGCTGACCATGCACCATGCATGGTCCAGCGTTCATTTCACGAAGGCGACTAGTTCTGCTTATGAACGATCACAGCCGCATAGTCCTTAATCCAAAAGCTCTCGGTAAACAGGGGTCGACATTTATGTGCAGCTATGCATGTTTCTGGATCATGCATTTGAATTCTGCTTCACTGCTGCATGTGTTTTTTTAGTATAGCGGGTGTGTTTTGTGTCCGGGGCAGGTTTGCGTGACAGTTTACTCCTGGGAAGTGTTCGCGTAAGCAGTGCACTGCACCAAAAGGGTCTGAACAACTCGTGATACTATTCCGTCAGGTTCCGTCTTGTGATTTGAGTCATACACAATATGCGAATCGCTAACTCTAAGTTTGCCAAGCTTTACCTGGACCCTGGCAAGCTACTTCTGAGGACGTATATCAGGGAGTCCGAAAAAGGAGCCCGCCGAAAGGTTATTTGGGGTTCAGGCAGGGTTTCCAAGAGGGGCTTAGGGCCTACCTGAACCCCAAAAGTATGTAGAACATTAGCCGTTTATCCGTTGTTCTACCTACTTGGGGGGTTTTGTTGGGTTCAGGATCTTACAAGAGAGGCTTGCTGAGGGGTTCAGAAGGCCGTATACCTGTGATAATATCACGGTGCGTTGTGGGGTTGAGGACTTCTCAAAGGGGAAAAGGAGGGACCCTTAATGGGGACCCCTACCCTATAATGGGGCTATATAATGGGAATATAATAGCTATATTAAGGGTATATACCTAGGGGTCCTTATTAAGGGTCCCTCGTTTTGCCCTTGGAGCTTCAGTTCAAGCTAGCTAGAGCAACAGGGCATACACAGCGGAGCGTGGGTTAGTAGTTTGGTGAGTGTATGATACTGCTGATGATCTAAATCCTGCATTACCTTAAGGACCCGACACTATGGAAATTGTGGTATATTCCGTACTATGGGTAATGCAGGAATTATATCATCAACCGTAATTCAGCACATGGACACTGAAGGTCCGACCCTTAACCCTTGACCCTAAACCCTCCTTCTGGGGCTCGGGCTCAAGTGGTGAATGGTCATGGCTGCGTAGCTGCCCCAAAGGGCGACCATACTCTGTAGATGTTTTGACGCCTAGCCTAAACCCCTAAAACCCCCTAAAGGAAAAGAGGGCATAAAGAACAATAACAAACAAACCCTACAGCCCAAACCCTAAACCCATTAACCCTGAAGTATATGCTGCAATGATACTGTTCAAGCCAAAAGAGTTGCGAATACCATTTTCAGGGTTCCTATGTAGTTACAGTCAGCGGATGGAGCCGCATTTACATTCTCAAAGGTTTCTGAAGCCTAAACCCTGCAAATGCTCAAATTCCTCACAACCTTGGGCCCACCCTAAATTCTAAACCCCAACCCCCTCAGCCGAACTGAAGCTTCGACTCAGAACTCTCGCAGTTCCTGCTGTCATGCATCGGCAGTAAATGCCAAATCAATGCAACTGATTCTTTCCGGGAAGGACGCGCAGCATCACTCGTTCTCTTCACGTGGCATATGGAATCTAGACCCCGAAAACCCCTGAACAGCTTCGGAATTCTACAACTAAGTCGTGTTCGGCTATCCTGTACTTTCACCACCCAGGCTACTTCCCAGACCGCTGGGAGAACCCAACAAGCCGATCCCTTAAGGGAGTTCCTATGAAGTTCCCTTTATTACGGTTGATGATAGAAATCCTGCATTACCCATCATAGGGAAGAGTCCATAATTCCCATAGTTTAGGGTCATCAAGGTTATGCAGGTTTTAGGTTTAGGATGATTAATTAGTGCTAGGATTCCCTCTACTTTACCTTAAGGGCATGAGGATAATGATGTTCCAATTTTTCGGCTTCTGCTATAACCCCAATGCAGGTACTTGTAACCTTTCTTGCTAGGTCGCATGATCCTCCAAGTATGGGAGGGTATAGGGCCTCGGGTTCAGTTTTTGGGCTTACGGTTACGAGGCTTAGAGCCCCAACGCCGGAGTAGGCCCTTATTCCCTTTTTGAGGGTTCAGGTTCCCTTATAAGCCCCTTTAAAGCAAGCACGGACCCTCTTTGTCGCTGGGTTAGTTACTCTTGGGTCTAGTAACACACAGTTTTGTTGGTGGGCTAGTTTCGGCCTTGGATATTCGAGACTCGCAGATCCACAGCGCCAACATGATACCCTGTGGCCCCTATTTTCTGGAGACAACTTCACCCTGCTGTGTGGGGACTTACCAAACCCCTAAACTTTAAACTCCCAAACCCTGAACCCTACACCTCTAACCCTAAACCCTCAAGCCTAAACCCTTAAAGATCCCTTACCGAACCCCTTCAAGGAACCCTTTAAGGAACCCTAAACCCTCAACCTTACCCTGAGGGTCCAGGTACCTAATTATCATATACTCTCCCAAATCCTAGCCTACATAACTACTATCCTAAAACCGAGTACCTAATTACTGGGTCCTTGGGACCCTAAGGGTTAAAGCCTAAATTTCAAGCTGCGGCAACCCGTCCGACCGGCTGTGGAGCACCGATGGTGGCGACGGCAGCTGAAGGAACCTGTTTTCGAATCCTTGGAGATTAATACAACCTAGACCCGCCCAAGGTCGGTAAAATAATGGCCCAAAACCCATAAAAGGCTATTATTCTACATACCTTTGGGGGCCAGGAAGAGCCTAAAGAATTTCGAATCGTTGGAGATTGCAGGGTTCCTTTAGGGAATCATAGGGTTCGTTTAAAGGGGATCTATAGTAGGGTTCCTTTGGGGAATCATAGGGTTCCTTTAGAGGGCTCTTTAAGGGATCTATACAGTAAAAGCCCAAAAGTTGGAAGCCCAATAGCTTCAATCCTTAAGTAGTGCATAGGGAATCCCAGCACATTTGGCCTTAATCCGGTTTCCAATTTTATGGGGTTTACAGTAATACAAGAGCCTAATACTTACCAAGACTATTTGGGGGGTCCTTATTATACTTATAGTAAAGTTAAAGTAGAATATCGTCGAAGCCCGATTCTAATTTTCAAGGCCCCTTTATAACCCTAACCCTGAGGCTCTAAGGACTCCAGACTCAGACCACACTACATAAGGCTTTTAGGCCATTTTGAGGCTTCGGGCATGAGCCCAAGTGCCCAAACAATAGGATTTCGAAGGAGGTTGTGGCAGGTTTGGAGGGTTCTAGGAGGGTTTGGGGTTTACCATGGTTTACCTTAAGGTTCCATTTAGGTTTTGATCTTAGTTGCAGATCATCATGCAAAAAGGGCTTTGGTGATTTAGCACCCCTTTTGCAAGTGGGCAGACACCCCACATAGCTCAAGGAACACAGACCCTAAGCCTTAAGCACTAATCGAAGCCTTAAACCCCAAACCCTAGACCCTGAACCCTACACCTTAGAAGGGGCTCACACCCCGAAATAGTGGTATAATAGGAATATAATAGGGCCCTACTATAATCCTTACAGTCACTATTACAGGTGGGGGCAGCTTCTAACCTACACCATACAAAGAACTACAGGGGCCCTATTCCTTGTTTTCTCACAGATAAGTCGTTTATAACGGTTGATGATATAAATCCTGCATGACCCAAAATAAGGAATATACCATAATCCCCATAGATTAGGGTCATAATGGTAATGCAGGATTTATATCATCAACCGAAGCACTCCATAACTCTCAACCCTACATGCCCAACCCTGAAGCGAAAAACCTACACCCTTTCCCCTAAGCCCTACACCCTAAAACCTTGCTTTTACAAGGAAAATACCAGACCCTGTTCCCATATCGGTTCAGGGTTTAGGGTTTAGGGTAGAACGCTACACCTCTATCCCCAACTGTCTTAAACAGTCTGAAGAAAGAACCCTACACCCCATTCCCACGACCCTAAACCTTGAGCCCGGCGACTCTACGCACAGATAACTAAACGAACCCCATCGAACGCATATGGGTAGTTGTCAAAATTAGGGTCCCTTTTTGGGTACCTTAAGTACTAGGTGCCGTATTATAATAAGGTTCCCAAAAAGGGACCATAATTTTGACAACCACCCATATAGAGCCCTTTTAGAAGCCGTGTAGATACTTGCTAGATCCTTAATTCATTCCGAGAGCTAGCCTTTATTGCAACCCAAAATACCTTCTACCTTAAGGATCTTAAGGGCTTGATCAAAGGCTCCTTGGTTCCTATGGCATCTCCCTCCGCGCCAGCCAGCTTCTTGCATCGCCTGTGCCGTCAGCCAAAGGCCTTTCCAAAACACTAAACCCTAAGCCTAGGACCCGGAGTAGGCCCTTATTCCCTTTTTGAGGCTTTAAGTTCCATTATAACCCCCTTTAAACCAAAAAGGGCACCCTTTTTATTCCTAGGTTACCCTTAGGTCTAGAAGCACTACCTTAAGGCTCCTAAGAGGGTCTTGGGCCTTCTGGGAAGGTTTCGGTTTTGGGGGCTAGGGTTTGGGACCTGACTACAAGGGTCCAAGAGCCTTCCCCAAAATCCCCAAATAGCT
Source organism: Symbiodinium sp. CCMP2592 (assembly GCA_905221615.1). NCBI lineage: Eukaryota > Dinophyceae > Suessiales > Symbiodiniaceae > Symbiodinium > Symbiodinium sp. CCMP2592. Next base: position 97,935 of record CAJNDT010000897.1, read on the forward strand.
TAATTTTTAGGACTGGTTTAAAAATTAAAGAATCATATTAGGGAATCCTAAAACGGTAGAAAATATGGGTTCCACGTAAACCCTAAAACACCAAACCCGAAAAGGCCCGACCTCTATATGTAATATTTTTACGACTGGATCCCTCGTAGACCCTTGAAGAGACCCTGAAGGACCTATTGAGGCCACCTAGACCTTACCCTAAGGCTCCTAAGGTAAAAGCCAGAAAGTTGGAATATGATTATCCTAACCCTTCTATGGTAAATTATAGCGTATCCTACCAAGAAACCATATTCCAACTTTCTGGAGTTCCCTGTAAGAGGGTCTTGGGCCTTCTGGGAAAGGGCTTCGGCTTCGGGGCTTCACTACAAGGGTCCGGGAGCCTTAGGGTGGGGTCCAAGTACGGTTTTTGGTAGCTTGGTACCTAAGCCAAACTATTTGGGTACTTGAACCCTTGGGGAACCCTGCATGGATTTAGTGATAGTAAGTTTGCAGGAGTATCCCCTAGAGTAGTCCCGAAACCATAATTCGCACCGAAGCCTCGCTATCACCACCCCGTATCAGTTGGACCGGTTGATGTGCTGCAGACTTGCTCAGAGATCCCAATGTCCCTTAAGTAGGGAATATACCGAAATTATAAGGACCTGCATATGAGTGTTTAAGGGTATATTCCTTAATTAAAGGATCTTGGGATCTCTGGGAGCAAGTACCCTAAACCCGGTACCCTAAACCCCAAGCATTTGGCCCGGTTGATGTGCTGCAGATTAGCAAGTGTACCTTTCGTTGAACTTTTGCGCAGTTTCACTCCGGTTTTTTGTCAGACAGAGGTCCAGAAAGAAGTGAAGGACAACCGACCTGGACCCCAAAAAGTATGTAGAATCACAGCCTTTTGTTTATAGGGTTTTTGGGCCATTACATGTAGAATAATGCCCTCTTTTTTTATAGGTTTCGGGCCATGATTTTACCTACTTTTGGGTGTCTGGGTAAATGCAGCCCTCCGTGATTAAGTCATGGGAGGGCGGGCAAAGATTTTGCCCGAGGAGGGCATCAGCGCCGAAGATTTCAAGATTGGCCTAGCTGGGGCTCTCTGGGTTTAGCCTCAGAATTCCCTAAAGGGTTCTATAGGTACTCTTATGGGGCATATACTTTCCCAAATCGTGATAGTAAGTCCGACTATAAACAAGCAAAATAACATAGGTTCATCTTTGGGAAATTCGGTTCTTTTGTTTTATTACCACCAAAATCTACAATCTACAGAAACTACCTGGGCCTTATGGCTGTTTTAAGGGCGCTGCAGCGTTTCGAGTTTTGGGTTTAGGGCTTAGGGTCTCGGGTTATGTCTCGTTCAAGGGGTGCTGAAGCGGTTTGGGTTTGGGGTTTAGGGCTTATCCCCAAATGGAACTTGCCGAAAATTAGGGGTACCTTATTTGGGGTCCTTTTAATAAGGATCCAGGGTGTTATGTTAGGGTCCCTAGTTTCGGAAACTCCCACATGGGCCAGAGGGTCCAAGCACCCAAATAGTAGGGGCTTGGACCTAAAGCACCACGTTTCGGGTGCTTGGACCCTGAGGTTGTAGGATTTTACTCTTAAACACTCAAGTCGAAGCTCAGGATTTTTCGGCATGGGGCTCATCGATTTCGGGTGTTGGCTCTCTTCTTTCTTCAAAGGGGAAAAGGAGGGACCCTTAATGGGGACCCCTACCCTATAATGGGCAATATAACGGGTATATAATAGCTATATTAAGGGTATATACCTAGGGGTCTTTATTAAGGGTCCCTCCTTTTACCCTTGGATTTCTTCTTCCACTGCACTGAGCAAGGGTGTTGGCTCTCGGGGTTAAGGCTTCGAGATTGAGAAGCCTCAAGCTTTAAGGGCTCTACGCGACCTTAACATAAAAAAACCTATTTCTTCCCAGGAGCTGGTTCTGCACACACACACACACACACACCTTCCACAATCCCTTAGTGAAGGAATGGACTGTAGATTTATGGTAGGATCCTACCCACGAGCCTTTTTTTCTGAGCAGAGGGCACCAGCGTCTGCGGCTTCCGCTTCGAACGACCAGGAGTTGCTGGGAGCGAAAGAGAGCCGGCCTAGGGTTTAGTCAAAGGGGACAAGGAGGGACCCTCAATAAGGACCCCTAGGTATATACCCCTAATATAGCTATTATATACCCATTATATAGCCCATTATAGGGTAGGCCTAGGGTTTTACGGTTGATGAGATAAATCCTGGGGTTCCTTTAAAGGGAGCTATAAGGGTACCTTTAAGGGATCTATAGGGTTTTTAGGGTTTAGGGTTTAGGATGATATAAATCGATGATATGGGAGTTTCCGAAAATAGGGGTACCTTATTTTGGGGTCCCTAGAAGAAGGATCCTACTATTTGGGGTACTATATTAGGGTCCCCTATTTTCGGAAACCCCCATATAAATCCTGCATTACCCATAATAAGGAATATGCCATAATTCTCATAGCTTGGGACCTTTAAGAAGATGCATGATTCACATCATCAACCGTAGGGTTTTAGGGTGGTTTGGGGGTTCAGGAGGTTTGATGGGTTTAGGGTTCATAAGGTTTGAGCGGTTTAGGGTTTCTTTTGTTGGTTTAGGGTTTGGGGGTTTAGAGGGTTAAGGGTTTGGAGGCTTGAGGGTTTAGAGTGTCGGGGGTTTCGGATGGAGGGTTTTGGGTGTATTTGTTCTTTTAGGCTGGGGCATGTTAGGTTTAGACAGAGCTTACACGTTGTTTTGAGTTAAATGGGTTTACTGCAGGGGTTTCTAAGGTTTCGGTTCTGTGGTCGGGCGTGTTCGCTTGCAGGGTTGTGTAAGGGGACCTTTGAGATGGGAGTCAGAGTTTTATAGGGTTTGAGGTTTGATGGTTCCCTCACCCTGGGCATCAAAATAGCTGAAAAGGGTTATATAGTATGGTCTTCGGTATCAAAATCCTACATGTATGTGTCCTTAGAGCCCAAGGGAATGTGCTACATAGCCGCTTGACGAGGCGCTTTGTGGATGTTCAGGACATGGGAGAAGTGTTGGGTTCTCGGGCTTCCGTGAGTCCAAATAGTCCGTATCTATGGTTTTGGGTACCCAACGTGGACCCAAAGCCCGATAACCACGGTTTAGGGTTTAGGGTTTAGGGTTAATAATAGGGAGTTCTTGGACCATGAGGGGAAGCCTTTGGAAAAGTGTGAGGCTGGATCTCACCCTAGGGGTCTCGGCTTTAGGATGGTAAAAATGCAGGCTCGTAGTTGGGAGAGGATACACCCTCGAGACTCCACATATACCACTGTTGATGATATAAATCCTGCATGACTTAAGGACCCTCAACCATGGGAGTTATGGTATATTTCTCGTTATGGGCAATGCAGGATTTATACCATCAACCATACCATTCTGGAAGTAGGTCCTTAAAACCGTACTAAGGATGGGTTTTGGGGACCTAATACCATGATGGTAATATATGAGGAGCCTCTGGGTACTTCCCTTCCCAGACAGTCCTTAGGTAGTGGCGATAATAGTCATGACGATAATGGTTATGTATGGTGATTGTAAAAGCAATAGTAATAGTATGAACTCAATAGCAAAGTAATGCTAAACACATAAAGATGAGAAAGCAACAAGACTAGTTGTCATAGCAATAACTGAAACGTGCGTGCCGCTGGCTCTTCTCTTCCAGGGGGACGGGGCTTGGGGATTCATAGGGTTTTTGCGGTCTTTGAAGGATCTAGCGTGTTGTTCTTTTAGAAGCTCCAGGATATATGATATCGATTTGCGGTTGTTGCTATCATCTAAAACGGATGATGACGGATCGACGAATGCAATCGTTTTGGAGATAGATTTGACCCGACGCCCGACACAGATGTGGGTCAAATCTTAAGGTTTAGGCTCCTGGGTGTAGGATCTAGGGTCTATGGACACAGAAACTAGCTACGTCCTGGCAACCCAGGGTCCGCTAGAACAGTCCCAAAGACCCCATACCTCCACCCCTACGCCCTAAACCATCCTAAACCCTAAGCTTGTACAATCCCTTAGAGCAATTTTCCGGGCTTTTTAGAAAGCTGACATGTCTTCAAGACCAGCCATGTGACTCCTCAATGGACTACATCCGCTGGCAAGTCTGCGTGTTGGTGCTGCTTTTAAGACCCTTAAGAGACTCTTGCCAGCAACACTGGGTTCTTGTTAAGGAAGTCAGCTGAAGTTACCATAACTACAGATCTATAGTAAAAAATGTGGTTTCCTGATTATGGTAACTCAAACAAACCCTTAAGAGACTCTTGCCGGGAACAGGACAAGGGGGGATTTTTGGGCAGTCTATCACCAGGGTACTACAAGGGTTCTATAAGGGTCCTTTTAAGGGTATACGGTATACCTGTAGCCCTGAACCCTATTATTAAGAAAGTAGGTTATGACAAGTTATGACCGTCATTAGGTGGGTGTTTTGGATCCCCAGGTAAGGGTTCATGGATGTGGATTACCCTAGATCCTAAACCCCAAAGTCCCCCCTGAACCCGGTGTACACCAAAACCCTAAGCCATAGGCCACCCTAAACCCTATACGGATTCAGGGTTGTGGGTTGTTTCTCAGAGGTTTCAAGCAATGTAGGAACCTGATTAAGAAACCCTGGGCCTATAACACCAAAATCGTAGGATTCATATAAGATCCCTAATAAAGCCCCACGGTCTCTTAGTCAGGTTCCTACATTACCCCAAAGGGTCCTAGGTACTGTTATGGGGGATACTTCCCCAATCATACTGGTAATTCCTAACATAGCAGCCTTAACTTCTACTATATAGCTACTTAGGACCCTTTGGGTAACCACATAGTAGGGGTTTGGGTTCCCAGGTGCCGCACTCTGAGTGGTTTACCATTTAAACCCACTAAGTTTAGGGTACTTGCACCAAACCTTTAGCCCCGTAGCCCTACCTGGCCCCCACAAGTATGCAGAATGACAGCCTTTTACAGGTTTTGGGCCATTATTTTATTTACTTTGGGGGGTTAACTATACTTATAACTACTTATAATCCCAATTAAGGTACTTATAACCTTATTTACTAAGTCCCATGATCCTCCAAGTAAACCCTACTACTTTGGGCCTTTGGGTAATGCGACCTTCAGAGTTTGGGTGCTTCTAAGACCCAGGGACTCACTGGTTCGAGATGAGGCCTCAGCTTTTTGCAGGTTGGTTGGGTTCCCCTGGTTTAGGGTCTTAGGGTCTTAGGGATTAGGGTTTAGGGCCTAAAGTCAACCTACAAGACGTCAGGCACTTAGCGGTTAAGGGTTCTAGAGTTATGAGGGTCTCTATAGTCTATAGGTTTAGGCTTAGTCGTCGGAAATCTTCAACCTCTTCGGTGTACTATGACCCCTAGAGGAGAAATTGAATCCAGAAATACCGGACAAATAAGGTTAGAGCTTTGCCCTAAGGGTCCAAGTAGTTCCTATCTATGGTTGTTGGTACCGAAAAAGGCCCTAAAGTCCTATAATAGGGAGTACTTGGACCCTCTGGGTTAGGGATACTTTGTGTTTAAGGTTCTTTCATGGATGTCAAGGCCTCAGGGCTTATAGGGTTTAGGGTTTCCTTTAAAGGGGTCTATAGTAAGGTTCTATGATCTACGGGCCTCAATAATTAGACTAGGGTTTGGGGGCGTGTAAGAGGCTTTCAGGAATCTTCGGCTCTAGGGTGCTAGGACTCGCACTTGGCATGGTCTTTGTTCTGGTTGTGCCTTAAACCCCAAACCCTAAAAACCTACAGATCCCTTGTGGGACCCCATGGATCCCTTCGGAACCCTAAATCCTAACCCTACCCCAAGGCTCCTGGACCCTTGTAGTGAGGTCCCAAACCCTAGCCCCCAAAGCCGAAACCCTCCCCCAGAAGGCCCAAGACCCTGTTAGCAGCCTTAAGGTACACCCTACAGGGAAGAGAAGGTTTCCCCAATACAAACGACACGGCAAAGACAAGGAAACAGCGCTTGTGGCCTAAACCCCCCAACTTCCCTCTAACCCACCCCAAATACCCACTATTAAGGGCCATAAGGCCATAAGGACTCTATTGCAGGGAATGGGGGGGGTCCTGGTGTTGCGATCTTGCAGTTGGAAGACTGTCAGACTGCCAAGCAATATAGGGGCCCGAGTGCCAGAAACGTCGGCCGAACGTTTCTGCAATGTGTCAGGGATATGGGAGTTTCTGCAAATAGTGCACCCTAACACAGTACCCTAAGTAGCAGGATCCTTACTATAAGGACCCCCAGATAAGGCACATCTAATTTTCGGAAACCCGAAACTCTAAATCCTAAACCCTAAACCCTTTATAGAACCCTCATAGATCCCTTTAAGGAACCCTTAAGGGATCCGTTTAAAGGAACCCACGGCACACCTAATTTTCGGAAACCCCCCATATGCAAGGACACCCACAGCCGATCGAATGCAGCGTTTCAACCCTCAGTCGCCTCTTGTGTCCTCGGTCACTCCTGAAGCCGAATCCTAAGGGTCCAAGTAGTTCCTATTTATGGTTTTTGGTACCTAAAAAGGCCCTAAAGTCCTATAATAGGGAGTACTTGGGCCCTCTGGGGAATCCTTTAAACTTATTGGCTGTAAACTCAACTTTTTCAACTTGTGGGGTTCGTATAAGGTAGTCGATTCTGAAAGTTTCAACTTTTATGTCCTTGGGCCAGGGTTTTGGGCCAGTGAGTAAACTTAAACCAGATCTTCATGAGTTCTATCTGGTCATAGACCAGATGACGCACCAGGAGTACCAGTGCTTTGAGGCCGGGATGGAGCCGCGCTCCCGGGAGAGTTGGATCGCCGGAGGCGGCATCGAGAAGAGCCTCCGCATGGAAGCCAACTACATGGGAGTTTCCGAAAATGAGGGGGCACCTTATTTTGGGGTCCTTACTATCAGGATCCTACTATTCAGGGTACTGTACTAGGGTCCCCTATTTTTCGGAAGCTCCCACATCATTCAGCTCCCTACTCCTGGGGTTTGGATTGCATTCGGATTCTGCTCCATCGCTGGTCCTGGGCATTGGTCTGGCTGCCCGGGTCGAACCAAGTCTGGAATGGCGGGTGCCGACACAGCCAGGCAGGAAGACGATGAAGAGCCGCTCGAAGCCAAAGGCTATCAAGATTTTGAAGAAGCCAGCCCCCTAAACCCCAAACCCTAAACCAAGCCGAGGAGCAGATGTCACTGAGACAAATGAATGCGCAGAGTCGGTGGCCCTTGATGGGCTTCCGGTGGCCGCTGCCAGAAGTGCCAGCACTATACATCGCTAACCACTTTATTCAAGCTTCTATAAGGCCCCTATAGAAACAACACCATCTTCTTTTTGGGTCTGTTTGCACTGCGAAACTGCGTTCACTTCATGTAAAGCTGAAATCTTGAGCCCCCATAACTCCCAAATCCCTAAACCCCGAACCCCGAACGCACGAAACACCAAGCCCCAAAAAGCCTCAAAACTGACCCCTCCCCCCTCCAAGCAACTCAACACCTTCCTTCCAAGCCCCACCCAACGAGCCCCCTGCAAGGTGGTCGCTACATGAAGCTTGGCTTGTCTGGCCCGCGGTTTCGATACCTAGACCCCCCAAAGTAGGTAAAATAATGGCCCTTAAAGCCCTCTAGAAGGCTATTATTCTACATACTTTTGGGGTCCAGGTAGGGAGGGGTTTCGGGTTTGATGAGAGGTTCCGCAGGGTTCCAAACGGTTACCGGGCTGGGTTTGGGGTTTAAGTGCGTTTGGGTGATTTCAGTTTAGGGTTTAGGGTAACTTTCTTTTTCTGGGTTTTCAATTTTTTGGGGTGCAGCCTAAACTAGCTTGAGGGCTTGTTTTTGAGGGTTTAGGGCTTTGGCTTAGGTTTCTTGTCTTGGTTGGGATTTTGCTTCTGTGTCTTAGGTCTTTATGCTGGGGTGTCTTCAGGTGGAGGGTCGTGTCGTATTGATTCCCTAAACCCTATACCCTATACCCTAAACCGTGTGTCGTGTAGGCCGCTTCAGCGGCAAGACATTCGAGTTTCTCGCCGCTGGCAGCGAGGATGAGACTTCACGAAAATGACAGTGTCCACTGCTGGTGATTGCAACGGTCCCAAAGGCTCCATGTACCCATATACTTAGATCTTCAAGGGGTTCCTATATTTATATAGGTACTTCAAGGCCTAAGTAGCTACTATATGGGCACATGGAGCCTTCCGGGGGTGATGCTCGCACCAGCGCTCCGCGGGTCAGACAGGGAAAGGGGGCAAGAAGAGGCCACAGGCCACGGTCGAAGAGCGCAACTTGGTGCACGAGGCTGCTGATTTCTGATCCAGCAGAACTTGAAGGCAACTCCCAGTGTCATTCACATTCGTCTGCTTGGAGGTTCATGGGACTTAGTAAGTAAGGTTATAAGTACCTTAACTGGGGTTATAAGTAGTTATAAATATAGATACCCTAATTATAACCCGAGTTACTAAGTTCCATGATCCTTTGAGTGGCAGCTTTGAAGAAGCCTCGTGTCCCGTACAATGTGGTCAGACTGCACTTGAGCGTCGCCGAGTCCTGTCTGCGCTCGAGGCGCTTGGCCCTTTACGTAAATAACATGTGAAACCCGTATAATAGGAGTTTGAATTAAATTACTAATACGATCCCTTCAAACACTCACCTTCAGCGCCAACGCCAGGTGGACGTCTTGACTAAAAAGCCCCAATTCAAACAAAACTACCCAAAGCGTCTGGAACCGTTACAACCTAAAGCATTCTTCCAAAGCCCTAAACCCCGAGACTCCAAAACGCCTTAATGGATTAATCAATTATGTAGCTTTACACTGTCATAGGGACCCTATATGATTTATAAGGGATATGTCTTAATGAAGGCGTTTTGGAGTCTCCGGGCATTCTACACATCGGGTACTATGATAAGGTTTCCTAGAGTCCCCAAAGAGGTTACCATGATAGGATTCCTGAGGGTGGCTTTTTTATCATCGGGACCCTCTGGGGGGTAGGGGGAGGGGGGGTAGGGAAGCCTTACTAAGTCCTTATTATAGGTATTATGCCCCCTACCCCTTGCCTCCTTAAAGGGTCCTTTTGAAGCCCTCGTAGACCTGAAGCCCGATGGTCTTCCTAAAACGGTAAAGCCTATGCCCAGGTGGAAGCCCCAAACCCTCACCCAAAGGGTCCTTTAAGGGGTTCGTCTAAGGGTTGCCTCGATGAGGGTTTAGGATATAAGGGACTAGGTACTCTTGTGGGGGATACTTTCCCAAATCCGAATAGTACGTCTGACTACTATAGAATCCCTGCATTCTACCTTTCGGTACTTCGGAGCCTTTACGTAAATCCAAAACCTTTAGCCGAAATGTGACGATTGCAAAGGCTTGAGCCAGACTGTGTCAACAAGGCGCAATGTCACGGTCGATACCTGGCTGCTATGAGTGTTTGCCTACGGAGGGTGCAACTCTTGCAAGGGGGCCTTTGTGCTTTGTTTACGGGCGTCTCGCAAGGTTTCATGAGAGTTTGAAGTACTGTTAGATAAGGGATTTGGAGCTTCTAGACCCACCGCATTTCACCCAGGCTTTTGCCTATTCCGCGAACTGCAACCAGGGATCCTGATCGTTTTTTGGAATATTCCTGCAGGGAAATGTCTACCCTCTGAAAGCGCAAAAGCTGTCAACAGGCAGACATTCGAAAATGAATTCTCGAGCCCGATATGGCATGGAAGCTGAGACCCATGCATCTCTTCGGGGATTTCACAGAGCAGATGCACCAGGAGGTGGTGCAGAAGCTTCATCGTCAGTGGAATGAAACCCTAAACCCCTAAACCCTAAACCCTGAACCCCTAAACCCTAAACCCCTCAACCCCTCAGCCCTAAACCCTAAACCCCTAAACCCTAAACCCCTAAACCCTAAACCCCTAAACCCTAAACCCCTCAACCCCTCAGCCCTAAACCCTAAAACAGAGATCAAAAAAAGCCTCCGGGTCCCACGCCGAAGGCCGACCTCGGGACCATGACCCAGTAGTAGAGGAGGTACTTAAAGGATCATGGGACTTAGTAACCAGGGTTATAGTTAGGGTAACTATACTTATAACTACTTATAACCCCAATTAAGGTACTTATAACCTTACTTACTAAGTCCCATGATCCTCCAAGTAACCTTTAACTTTTTTGGGTAGTATAGTCCCTATATAACCCCTAAGAAACCCCTGTAGAATCCTCATATAACCCCTGTAGAACCAAAAAAGGCTAACCTTTAGTTCCCCATGATACCCGACAAGTAGAATGAGTTGGCAGTACATGGATTGGCTCTTCAGGGAGGCTGTGAATAGCTTGCGACAAGGGCATGACGTACCCTGGCGCATCATCTGTCAGCAGGTATGCCCATACCTGCCAACGATGGCCGATGATGACATTTACCTTGAGGTCGGAGGAAGCCCCTGCATGGCGTTTTCGCTGCAAGGGGGCACGGATCGATGGCTCCACTGGACGGCTGTGACTGCTGCGGTTTGGTTTGTGCGCACTGTGTATACAAGTGTATACCATTAAGCCCCCAGCCGCTCGACCTTACATGTCAAGCCAAAGACCTATCGTTTTGAACTCTAGCATCATCTGGCTTCCGAAACACTAACTTGCTTCCCCTTCTAGTAGAGATAGACGCGTGGTAATTGGGGTTACCTGCCCAGTACTTATCGTTACTAACACCCTAAACCGTGAACCAATACTTCTTCAACCCCGCGGAATAAGCATAATCTTTGCAACCGCAACAACACAAGCCCAAAGAAAGCATACCCCAAGCCCTTCGACTTCACACGCCCACCAACCCTAAACACAAAAACTCCAAGCCCAGGAATGCTAATTCTAAAGCCATATGGAACACTAAATCAAATGCACACTTCAAGGAACCCTTGATGGAACTGCCTTAAGCCTTAAACGCAGTGGGCTTCTTGAACCACGAATGCCAAATCTACGGAGCGTGGGACGCCAGCTACTATTGACAAAATCCTGTATCACCAGAAAACCCTGAAAACATAAGCGCAACTTCAGAACCTCAGAGCCTGTAAACATGGGCTTTTATGCACCATATTATATACTATATCAACCATATAATGGATATATTCGTAGGCCCTACAACCCTAGACCGACAACCCTAAAGCCCCATTTCAAGCCGAGACTTCCGCCCTACAGTAGGTATAACGGGCCCCAAAACCTATTCTAATTATTACGGCCCCCTATATTACAGCAACAACTCTCCTTTAGAGGACGGGGTCAAATATCACCCGATTATTTTCCATGATCTCATTTTACGATTCCTCCCCACCAAATTAATACAGCATCCAGGTGAGCATTGGATCTCCCTCCTGCCGCCCCTTCAAGAATCCTTTGCACAAGATTCGACAGCCACGCACAAGCTTCGAAGAGCCCTTGCATGAGGATGAGATCTCCATGCCCTTGGGCATTTGGGTCAACGACTGGGACTCTGCGCGCATAGCCCCTCGGGCAAACGAAGAGTGTTTTTTGGACGGGTCTACAAGAGTTTAATCCCGAGGGCATGAATTGAAGATGCCATCCCCGTGCTACCATGCTTTCATTTTGGTTGATGTGTTTCGTGTTTGGGTGTCCTTGTGGTAAGGGTTTATAAGTTGTATATCCACATTGTGGGAAATCATTTACCGTACTTGCTACGCTCCTTATGATGATTATAGTATACTATACCCCGAAACCCTGTTCCAATCATTATTGCCCCTATACTACCCCCCAAAGCCCTTGTAGTACACCGTATAGACCCCTCTAAACGGAACCCTTAAGGGAACCCTGTTCTAATTATTACTCTCATCATTAGCACTATTAGGGTGTAGCTGGGGAGCCTACGTCCCTACATTTCTGTGTAATACCCGTTTGCCCTTTGTAGTTTAGGCTCCCCTTAGTAAAACCGAATAGTATGAAAAGGGGTACCCTTACTTTAAAGGGGCTATGTACTCAGGAACCCTAAACCCTGATCCTTGAACCCTAAAAAAAGAACCTTCCATTTCCCTTCTAGATCCCTTTGAAGGACGCTTTGTAGAACCCTTAAAATAGAGGGGCTACTCAACTAATACCCCCAAAACCCCTATTCTAATTACGTAAATATAAACGCCCCTAAATAATATGCCCTGAGTATCAAAGGGCCACTCAGGAACCTAGGTCCCATGATCCTCCAAGTATACGGGTCAAGGTCTTTTGGGTTCACCACGGTTTGGGATTTAGTTTTGGGGTTTTCGGGGTTGGGGGTTTAGGGTTAGTTTAGGGGTTCAGGGTTTATGGGTTCTAGGGGTTGGTAGTTTAGGGCTTAGGGGTTTGAGGGTTGGGGGTTTAGGGTTTTAGGGGTTGGGGTTTATTGTTTATGGGTTTTATAGGGGTTGGGGTTTAGGGTTTGGGGTTAGTTTAGGGGTTCCGATTGGAGGGTCGGGGGATTTAGTAAGTAGGTAGTAAGTAGACTTATAAGTAGCCTTTAAAAGGGACCCTAATAGGAGTTATGGTACTTATAAGTCCTTAAAATAACCAGTTACTAAGTCCGAAGTCCCCCGACCCTACAAGCGGGACTTAAGGGTTTGGGGCTTTGGGGGTTTAGTTTTGGGTTTCAGGGGCATTTCATTAAGGATTATGAGATCCGTAAGGGGTTCAGGGTGTTAGGGGTTCAGGGGTTGAGGGTTTATGGGTTTTTTAGGGGTTTGGGGGTTCAGGGTTTAGCCCAAGGGCTATTGCACCCACGTTTTATTCTGGGTCCTGCCACAGATTCAGCACTTTTAAAGCACAGGGAACAGCATCCAGACCAGGTCATGTTCTGAGATCTCCAAATCAAGCAAACCCTAAGCCCTAGTTTAAACCCTAAACCCGAAAAAGCATAAACCCTAAACAGTCAAGGCACCTTCTTCAATGGATTCCATCAAGGGGCTCCTCCTAGAAAATGCAACCTGTAGGGTTTAGGGAAACCGACCTAAATCCCAGCAAGCCCCAGCAAAACCCCGAAGGAATCCCTGCTATCACTCAGACGGTTTACGGTTTAGGGTTAAAGGGGGCCGGAAGTCAGAGTTTGAGAGTCGAATTTTCAAGTCTGAGGCCTTGCGCCCTTAGGAGTTCTGACGTCTAATTTCGGAGCCTGACCGCTACTCCTCAGGTATTCTAGTCATGCTACAGTAGTCGTCGTGGTATTATATTATATATCATAACCTACATATATGTATACATCCCGAGACCTGATTCCATAGTTATAACTCCAGACCTGCGATGCTATGACAAGCGTTAAGAGCCAGAAACGCGAAACCGAAACTCAACCCTCTCGAACGTGATGGCATTACTTGCCGAACCCTACACCCTAAACCTAAACCTGAAACCCTAAGCCCTAAACCCCACCACGAAAAAACTGCTTTGTACAGTAATGCCATGGGAACCCTAAATCTCAAAGCCCTGTACCCTGAATCCCTACATATATATCCCCAAAAACCCGAAACCCGAAAAAGACACTTTTGTATCTTTTTTCTCATGAGGTGGGTGAAGTGTATGCCATCCTCGTCACTTCGGCAGCAGTCCAAACAGCCCTACAGGTTTATGGCACTTTTATTGGCCTCAAAGGGTTCTACTTGGCGGTTCAGGGGTAGTTATAAGGGTTAATTTAGGGTCCCTTTAAAGGCATCTATAGGGATTCTATAGGGGTATAGGGTTTAGGTTCTGCTTGGAGGTTCAGGGGTAGTTATAAGTGGTGTTCCAAGCAAGGTCACTTTTGTCATGACCCAAATTAGGGGACTCATAGCTCCACTTTATAGCTACCCTTTAGTATACCCCCAATCCCTAAACCGTAAACCGTCAAGGGGAACATGACATGAACCTCCACCCTAAGGGTCCAAGTACCTAATTATCATATACTCTCCCAAATCGTAACCTACATAACTAGAATCCTAAAACCGAGTACCTAATCATTGGGTCCTTTGGACCCTAAGGGCCAAGTAGAAGGGGTTCCATAAGGGTTTCATGGTCCGGGGCTTCCACCTGCGGCTGGCGGGCAGCCATTTTAGCTCTATGGTAGACGTTGACCCCAAATAGCGTACCCTTTTCAGGACTTATACAAAGAAATCATATTAGAGGTCCTTAAAGAAACGTAATTAGGTTTCATGAACGTGGCCATGTGGGAGTTTCCGAAAATTAGGGATACCTTAATTTGGGGGTCCCAATAACTCAATAATAAGGATCCTACTACTTAGGGTCCCCTGTTTTCGGAAACTTCCACATTGTCACATGGCGATGTAACACGACCAGAGATGGTTCACCGCTTCTTTCCACAATAGTGGTCGCGTGACGAAACTTCGTAGCTAAGCAGGTAACCTTTAACCTTTTGCGGTTCATAGAATCCTACCATATTTGAAAAGGTTAACCTTTTGGGGGGCTCACTAAAATCCCTAAACCTTAAACCCCTATAGATCCCTTGAAAGGAGCCCTAAGCCCTAAACCCCTCATAGATCCCTTTTTTTGGGCTAGGGTATTCAGCCCCTCACTAAAAGAGCCCCTTTGTTGCCCGAGCAGCCCTGAAATTGACACGGTCTGCAAGGCTTTGGGTGGGACTTGTCTAGGCAGGATAGGGGGCTTCGTTTCATTGCAATAGGGTTCAGGGTTTAGGGCTTTAGGGGGGTTTAGGGGTTTAGGGTTTAGAGGTTTAGGATTAGGATTTAGGGTAGTGTATGTCTTTAGAATCCTAAGGCTCCACCATAGATTCTGGAGCTTCATCGTTTGAGAGTTTCGGGATGGGGAGTTTCGGATTGAAGGTTTTGGATTTGGTCTAGAGTCTTGTGAGGTACTGGAACGGTGTACAGAATCCTCTCTAATGATTTGGGTCAATCTAGCCCTAGTCCCGACGGGAGCGGCAATAAACAGCAGAAGAAACATGCAACAGCACGAACATCTTAAAATTCCAGCCCCCTCAACCCTAAAATCCTAACACCCCCCTCATTGAGAAGCGGATCGCCCGGACATTTCAAGGCGGAAGAGATCTTGGGCTACAACGTCTTCAAGGACCTCCTTATAGTATCCCTTATAGTAACCGTTAATATAGAGCCCTTTAAAGGAACCTTATAGTCTTCAAGGACCTCAGTGATTTCACGAGATTTGGGGGATGTTGGGGCTTTCGTTGCCCTAGAAGGCGCAAGGGCCGGGGCTTTATCTAGGGTGTTACTAGTTATAAGTGGAGTTATAAGTAAAGTAAGTATAGTTGTAACCCGAATATTACATCACTTATAACTCCACTTATAACTACCCCTGAACCTCCGGGGGCGTGAGGTGTTGAATTTCCTCGACATCGATCCAGGTCGTTCATTGATCATCTTCACTTCATCTTGCCCGTGCTTGTGCACATTGCCTGCCGCTATTCATAGGTCGTTCGCTATTCGCAGGAATATGAGTGGATTTCCATTTATTCAATGGGCAATGGTTCCCGGTATCGCCATTCGTCGAGGCCTATGGTTCTCGTACAGTAGGGCCTATATTGTACCCTAAATATTTATCAAGGACCATAAGGGCTTTATTCAAGGGCCATTGGGAGGTCCTACTGGTGACCGCTTGGAGATTGACCATTTCGATGGTTCATGTTTTGCCGGTTTGCCATGGCAGCGAGTGGGAGCAGGATTCCTTTCTATCGTTTTCTGAAGCTACGCTGTTTTGTCTGAGCCGGAAGAACCTGACAAATGCAACCCCAATCCCAAAACCTTTCTTTACCATGAAATCCACAAGCCCCTCACCAATACTAGGTTCCTGAGTAGTGCCCTTTTGCCCTTTTTAGTTTAGGGTCCCCTTATTAAAACCGAATAGTAGGAAAAAGGGCAGCCTTATTATAAAGGGGTTACTCAGAAACCTAGAATATATAGGCAGATGGGTCGCAGTACAGGCGAGGGTTGCTTACACCCTCTCCGAAAACCTTTAAACCCTAAACTCTAAACCCTGTTGCAGAGACGTCTCAGCAGACGGAAAAGGCTCAAACAAAAAAGACCTTTAAACCTAAACCACAAAACCGAAACACCTTGAACCTGAGCACGCAAACAGTAAACTCAGACATCCCATCCGAAAAACCCAAACCCTAAACCCCAAAAGCCCTCAATTTTAACGGTTTTACTCTCTTTCAAACCGAACGAAACCCGAAACCTTGAGATAAGCCCCACCCCGAAGTGGACTAGACGCTTCTTGATAAGGTCCCCAGAAGCAATCCCTATCAGAGAACGCTATAGTATCTTAAAAAGGAGACCCTGCACGACTCCTATACTGCCCGCTAAAGGAAACCTTGCGGATTCCCTTTACTTACCTTTGGTTCGTAGGGAATGGAAGAATGGTAGTAATAGTAGTTATACTTGTACCCCACTCCTCCATTCCCTACTAACCTTAAGGGTCCAAGTAGTTCCTATTTATGGTTTTTGGTACCTAAAAAGGCCCTAAAGTCCTATAATAGGGAGTACTTGGATCCTCTAGGTAACCAAAGGTAAGGGGAATCCTTGAGTCAGACTTAACGGAGAGGATCTCGGCTCGCAAAGCAGCCTGCAGCTGATGAAGCTCGTAGGCGCCCGGGGTTTGTGTTTCCCTTTGAGGGTTTAAGTTTCCCTTTAAGGGTTCAGGGTTCCGGGGTTTGTTTCCCTTTAAGGGTTTAGGGTTCCATGGAGGGTTTAAAGTTTTGGTTTCCCTTTAAGGATTTAGGGTTCCATTGAGGGGTTTAGGGTTTTGGTTTCCCTTTAAGGGTTTAGGGTCCCATTGAGGGGTTTAGGGTTTTTGTTTCCCGTTGCGGGTTTGGGGTTCCGGGTTTGTTTCCCTTTAAGGGTTTAGGGTTCCATTGAGGGGTTTAGGGTTTTGGTTTCTCTTTAAGGGTTTAGGGTACCATTGAGGGGTTTAGGGTTTTTGATTCCCTTTAAGGAGTTAGGGTTCCGTTGAGGGGTTTAGGGTTTTTGTTTCCCTTTAAGGGTTTAGGGTTCCATTGAGGGGTTTAGGGTTTTCGCTTCCCTTTAAGGGTTTAGGGTTCCACCGAGGGGTTTATTTTTTTTTGGTACCGTAAAGGGGTTTAGGATGGCCTAGGATGGTTCCATTGAGGGGTTTAGGGTTATTTGTTTACCGTTAAGGGGTCTAGGATGGCTTAGGATCAAGGGGTCACGGTCCTAAAGAAACCTGGACCCCTAAATCCTGCTCTGGGGGGTTTGGGGCTTCAGGGGTCTAGGCGCTAACGCATTTATAGGATATGAAAAGATGTTTCTATGTATGTATAGTATGCATAGACAGAGAGAAGGCGATTCACTTAGCATACTTTTCTTGTAATGTGGTTCGGGGATCGCCTTGAGGGTTTGGGGTGTTTGAGGGTTTGAAACAGGCTTTGTTTTTTTGTCAGTTCACATAATGATGGCTACCTGGGGATCCAAAAAGCCTACTGGGTTACAGGTTAGATCCTATGGTTAAGGGGTCATAGCCTACTGTTTTGTAGGGTTGGGGGTCAGGTACGCTTTGGAAGTCGCCTCACAGTGAGAGCATGGGCTAATGTAGGAACCTGATTAAGAAACCCTGGGCCTATAATACCAAAAAAAGTAGGATTCATATAAGGAACCCTAACAAAGGTCCAAGGTTTCTTAATCAGGTTCCTACATTACCAGCAATTCAAGGAAAAGCCTCGTGCGCTGTGAAACTCGAGGAGCCCAGCCCGACGACTCTCCACCCACCCCAGAGATCCCAATACCCTTCAGTTAATACACTTTAAACCAGGATATTAAGGCCCCTATATTTTAAGGTATACTCCCTAACTAAGGGATATTGGGATCTCTGAGATGAAACCCGAGCATGAATTCCAGACAGCGCTTAATGAAGTGAAGCGCTCACTTACAGTGACTCCTACCTCATGAATCGCCAACTTTGCCTAAACCCTAAACCCTAAACCCTAAGCCCCCAACAGGGACAGAACTTGGCGCCTCGCGTCGGAGAAGCCAACACTCCCCATACCCACCGGACCGGACCGGCAAGTGCCGAAGATCGAAATGAAAGTTTACGGAAGTTAGGGGTACCTTATTTTGGGGTCCTTATAATAAGGATCCTACTATTTGGGTTAGTATATAAGGGTCCCCTATTTTCAGAAACTCCTAATTTTTGTTTGACCAGTTGTGGGTGTTTAAACTTCGGGCCCCTTCGTCAGAGGTCGAACAGCAGGGCTTTCCGAGGTCTTTGTAAGGGGTTGCTTTTGTTGACACGGCTGAATAACAGGCTCGGCTAAGGCTGTTCGGGTTTATGGGGTTCAGGGTTTGGGAGACGGAACATTACTTTGCCATCTCTAAGACTCCATGCGCCCATATAGTAGTACTTAAGCCTTAAAGGGGTCCCTAGAAAGGTATCTTAAGGCTTATAAGTACCTACTATATGGTTACATGGAGCCTTTGGGATAAAGCCTGAGCCTTAATGCCCAGAATAAGGAAGTCCCTAGAAAGGTATCTTAAGGCCTCAGTACCACTATATAGCATGGAGCCTTTGGGCATGAGCTTTTCGAGTTAGCTCATTCGCATTACCCCCGAAGCCGCCTTTTAATCATGGTTTAAAGAGTAATAGAAAGTCGAGGCAATGCGCAGATGTAGTTTTGTAGGGGACGGCTTCAAGGTGTATTCATAAGTATTATGAGCTTACACCAATGTAGGAGCCTTAATGCTTTGAAAAGGGCGCTGAGGGCTCCTTGATATAAGTTCAGTATAGTACTGATGAATTCTTGTTCTCGCTCTTAATTCTTCTGCTTCTTAATCCTACGACTTCTGCGGTTCTTCTTCTGACTCGTGTTATTGCGACTTGTAGTTTAGAGTTGTGACCGTTATCAGTACGATAATTTCTAGTGTTACGATTACCATTGAGTGTCTCCTAAGTCCCAAAGTCATACCCTAAGGCTCCGAAGAGGGTCTTGGGCCTTGTGCGGGAGGGCTTCGGCTTAGGGGCTGGGGTTTGGGACCTCGCTCCCCCAGGGTCCAAGAGCCTTACTTAAAATTAAAGGATCATGGGGCTTAGTAATTAGGGTTATAATTAGGGTAACTGTACCTATATCTACTCATAACCCCAAATATGGTACTTACAACCTTACTTACTAAGTCCCATGATCCTCCAAGTAGGGTAAGCCCCAGGCCGCTACATCTTAGAAGATTTCGTCTCTTCTTGGTTCAGCCGCCCCCAAGGGCAGGTTTGGTACATATACACCTTAACCCTAAACCCTAGAGAGAGAGAGAGAGAGAGAGAGAGATATAGAGAGAGAGAGAGAGAGAGAGAGAGAGAGAGAGAGAGA
>CAJNDT010000898.1:0-116923 GCA_905221615.1 Symbiodinium sp. CCMP2592
TAAAAACTCATCCGTGCACGCGCGGAGATAGTTCTTATTTTCCCTTTGTGCAAAACACCGGGCGTGAGAAATTAAACGAATTGATATGTGAAACACAGACTCCAATATCTTTCGGAATATAAAAAGAATCGTCAATCAAATATACATTCATATGCAGTCGAAGACGCGCCACTCTCTTTTTTTTCACAGACTGGGGAGACGAGTGCCCACGTTGGCCGCCCCTGAAAAACGTGGCTATGTACTGAGGGCGCACTTAAGGGTCTCCGTCAGAACGTCTGCCGAACATTCGGCACGGAGATCCTGGCCCATTGAGTACACACCTCGAGAAGGCGCATCAGCTGGGTTGCTGTGCGACGGCACACGGTCGTAGTAAAAGAAGGCCTGTAAGTCAAACTCACGCTTGGCTGCCAGGAAAGCCATCGCACTGCCTACTGGGTTTTCTGACCAGCACTTCACGAACGCGCCGTGCACACCTGAGTTGTCCGTGTACACTACAACGTTCCTCTGAGACAGATGACATTTAAAAAGCTCAAGAGCCACTACCACTGCAAGAGCTTCTAGCTCAAAGATCACTGTCTCTCTGTCGCGCCCGAAGCAACTCAGCAGAACCTTAATCAAGTCACTAGGGACGGTCGCCCCAAACCAACTTAAGATTCTCCCGTCGGCATCGTAGCAGACGCCTCCAAGCCCACTGTGCCCTGACGGCTCGAAGGAAGCGTCTACAAAAACAAGGCGGTTATCACCTAAGTCCCTAGAAACGACTCTGGAGCAACCACTCTGCAAAAGCTCTACAAGGTGAGTGGCACCCCACCTGAAGCGCTCGGACACACAGAAGCTCTTCGAAGGCTTGTCCGACAAACAGTGAAGCGCCTGCCGCGCCAGTCTGCCGAACAACTGGCCACTTGCGAACTGGGCTCGCCCTCGAATCTTTTCAAGCGTCGTCGCGTCAATGCTGCCCCGAGCGAGAACCTCTTCAAGGGAAGCAATGATTTCGTTTCGGCGTTTCAGGGTATTCTTCAACAAGGCGTAACCCCGAATGGCGTTTCCCACATCAAGCTCAATCCCTAACACCTTACAGCAAGTGGAATAGGGGAGAAGCTTATCGGTGGAAACCTTCCACCCAAGGAGCCTAAAATACACACTGATTACCAGCTCGACGTGCTTTGCTTCGCTGCTGCGGGCGATGCTAAGGTAGTCGTCGAAATAGACGGACCAAAATAGGAACAGCAACTTGACTGCTACCGTCCAGACGGCCACTGCGCATCTGATGAACGCCGTAACTGAAGCTCGCGATCCGAAAGGGAGAGCCCGCTGCTTGAACACAGCGGGCTTCTGGCTCCTTGGGTCGTAGATCACGAAGTAGGCATCTCGAGCAAATGCGGTGTCACTGAGAGGCAGTTGTTTATACGCAGCCTTAAGGTCCCACGTTTTGGCATTCATCGCAGACCGGACACGATGGGCCTTGGCGCGGGCTAGCCAAGACGAAATCATCCCCGCCACCACGTCAAGAGTGTGGACCGTGACTTGCTCCGATTGCGTCACGGCAGCATTAACTCTAGAGGCCCTATAATTATCGATTGGTCGCACCTTGGGCGCGCCATCAACCTCTCCCTGAACCACACCAAAACGGCGGGTAAGCGTGGCTCCCTCAGGAAGCGTGCTGGGGTCTATGGGTCCCTCGACTACACCGGCGTTTACTTCCTTAAGGGTCGCTTGCAGCACACCTTCGTCGATGACAGGATCATCCGCTGGCCCAACAGTCGCCAGAGTGGCTTCCCTTGCACGATCAGCACCTTGTCGCAAGTCTGCTTCGAGCATGCTGGCTGGTCTGAATTTCTTCTTGAAGAATCCACTTTCAGGCAACTTACCAACTAGGTCGAACCCTTGCACTAAGTCGTTGAAGAGGCCTTGGTCAGCGTGCTCGGCATCCTCAAGAAGGGTCCTGAACAGGATCAGGCGTTTTTGTGCAAGGATGTGACGCCGGTTATCGGACATTCCCTTTCGCAGCGCATCCTCTTCACCAACGAGGGAGTTCGCCCGTGCAATCCACTTTCTGATCAGCTCGGTCCGATGCTGCCCCAATGCGTGCTCGCCCAACTCAAAGTTTTTACGAACAGCGGTTTCAAGGTCTGCTGGGAGGTCTGCTGGGAGCAGGTTCGAAAGGCTGCTGGGGTGTTCAACATTGCACGCCTGCTCGACGAACTCCTCGGGCGACCACCTGACACCAAACTCAGCTGTAAACTTCACGGGCTGTGAGGCTGCATTGGTAGTGGCACAAGCAGATGTGACGAAGCCGAGCTCGTCCATGATCGCCCGGTCACATTGCTCGAGCTCGTCCAAACCTCCCGGGAGGAATGCAAGTAGTACAGCACGATCTCCTTCCCAGCGCTCAGTCGCATGAGGCACACGTGGGTTGAAGCAAATTCCCCCGCCGTCAAAGGAAAGCACCGTGCCCATCACTCGTGTGCCGTCTATGGTCCTCGGCGAGCTGCCTGCTTTGTCAGCAAGCCACAGGCCACCTCGTTTGAACGACGTAATAGGCAGCACAAGGTTGTTAGAACTAGGGTCGTTATGAGCATCCACATGTGGCTCAGCCAAAAGGTTCACCGTGAATGCTATCGCTCCAAACCTGTGCCACGGAGCTTGCTCGCGTACATACCGGCATGCCAAGGCGGTGGTCCAAGGGCAGCGCAGAGTTGAGTTTCGGACACCGACCATCCCTGACCCTGCTGTTTACCTAATTTTAGGTGGCGAGCAATTTACTAAACAAAGCTTGGTTTACACTTCAAATTTACGAAAAAATTTACGTAAAAAAAAAAGTGTAAATTAATTTACTTTGTATAGTAAAAAATTTACACTGCAATGTAAATTTTTTTACACTGCAAAATACATGTTTTTAGGTTACACATTCCCGAATTTGAAGAAGTGAAATGCAAGCTAATTTTGGTTGGTTTTGTTTCTTTTATCATGGTTCTGCTTGTTGATTGCATGAGATTTTCCTGCGACTGTACAGTGCGGCATGGTCAGGTGTGAAGATAAAATTATGAGAATTGTGTTGCAAGCATACTTGTTAAGCCATGGTTTTCCATGTTGAAATCGCAGCTCGGTTTGATTCTGTGCTGGGTCGAGCCGGCGGATTGCTTGCGATGTGTGCTTTTTACATGCGAGAAATCGGTACATGTACATTTGCGAGAGTCATCACAATATAGTTTATACCTGCGAGGAGTCCACCTTTACCTGTGCGAGACTCTTGTAGGTTACATGCGAGAGATCTACTTATATATATATATATACTTTTCTGAGATCCGAGAGTGAGAAAAATTTTCGGACGTTGCAGCTGTGTGTTTGGTCCAGACGAGACCCAGAGGTAAGTGCGAGGCTGGATGGAGACAGAGACAAATGCATTCCATTTTTTTGAGAAATCATAAATCCTATACATACACAGTATATACAGTCTTGCGAGCATGGCTTCCTTAGCAGCTGCAGCTTCGGTCAAGCTGGCGGAGGGCGCTTCCGCTGCAACGGGCAAAAATGCCAAGGACCGAGTGGTTGCCGATCCGCTTATTACAGCAACGGAGCTGGCGAAGGTGGTGTTGGGCTTTCTCGAGTTCAAGAAGACGAAGGACCTGTGGCCTTTACTGTGCCCCCCTCCGGGCGGGCCAATAAGCTACACTTGGCACACTGCCGTCCACGGTCCGTGGTTGGCAAAGACAGCTGGGCTGCTGTTTGACCTTCTTCGCCTCGCCCCGAACACGAAGTTGTTGTCGCAGCGGGTTACCCGAAGCTTTTGGATCCTTCACGAGCAAAAGAACCTGCAGCTCGAAGGCCACAAAGACTACAAGGCAGAGGACCTTGTGGACAAGATGGACACCGCCATCCGTCTTCTTCTTAGCCACCTCCGTGCGATGAAGCAGAAGGAGAGCTTCAAGCGGAAAGTCTACAGGTCCCTGTCGCACGAGGATCAAGTGTGCCGTGGCTGCACATATGTCTTTCGTGTTTTTTCGCTGTATATATATAATTCGTGTGACGGAAGAAAGAAAAGTGTTGCAAACTTTTTTATCTAAGTCTGTGCAAACATACAATCAGGAAGCTTGACCTTTGCCTGGAAAGGGTGCAGGTGCAGGAGTTTGCCCCGAAGCCTCTTGATTCCCCCAGCACGGCCCTTGTTCCCGTGAAGGAGGATGAGAAGCCTGTTCCCTTTCGGTGTGACGAGAAGCCTACTCCTTTGCAGGATGCTGAGTTCCCGGAGTTGCCGGAAATCTTTAAGAACAGCAGCCCGACCAAGTTTCCGGACACCTTGAAGAGCAGCGAGCCGAAGAAGTTTGCGGAGAAGTTTGTGCACATCCATAAGAGCAGCAAGCCGAAGAAGATCGTTATGAAGAAGGGCACCCTGAAGAAGAAGGCCACAAAGGCAAAGAACAAAAAGGCAGGAAAGGCAAAGATCAAGACTGGTGCCGGGGCTGAGCCGGCCAAGGATGTGGAAGTGATCTCTTCCACGGATGAGTGCGACTTGGACATCCTCAAAAATGCCATGGCTTTCATGCCGCCGGTGTCTGTGGCTGTGGCCAAAAAGAAGGGTGCTTCGAAGCCCAAAGCCACCGGCAAGCCGAAAGAGAAGAGCCCCAAGCCCAAAGCCACAGCGAAGGCGAAGTCGGCGGCGAAGACGAAGGTGGCGAAGCTGGCGGCGAAGCCGAAGCCGGCGGCGGCGACTTCGCCGTCTAACAAATGGCTGTCCGCCGAAAAGTACGGATCTTGCAAGGTAGAGTTCTACTCTGAGAAATCCTACATCCGCAACTACGATAACGGCGGCAAGCTGAGGAGCATCATTTCCAGTTGCTGTCCGAAGCATCATGAGGTGATCGAGAAGATGATTCCCTACGTCGAGCAGGGCATCCCGCTCTTGGAGCTCTACAAGCTGCGAAAGGACGTCATGAAGTCGCTGGGGGTTTGAAAACCAAAATGTGTTCAGTGCGGGATGTGATGTGCACCCTGGGTTTTCTGAACTTTGTAGACTATATAACAATCTGAGTTTCAAGCATATATATGTTGTATATAAACGTGGTTTGTTTTCCCACAAATCTGAGAAAACCCATGGGTGCTAGTCACGGTGTGTTTCTATATGTCTTTCGTTTACATGTAGAGCACTACATCTGCCACAATGCCATTTAGCATAATGCATCTTTGGCCCTTTTAGTGAGAAGCACAAAAAGGGTGAACCTTCCGGCAGCAGAGGGGCAATGACTGCGAGAAAAAATGTTTCTTGCATTTGTGTGTGTGTGTGAGGTTGAGTGCTTCCTGTTCTGTGTGATATATGTATTTGATACCTATCATATACTGTATATATAAGCCTTTGTAACCCCGAAACCACCAATAGCCTAAAGCCTCAAAGCAGGTTTACTTGCGACGGTGATTTTTGTATATTTACTTGCGATGAGTTCTGCTTTTTACCTGTGCGAGTGTTTCCTTTTACATGCGATGTGAGGAGCTTTGTATATTACTTGCGAGATTTTCCTTGTGTGCACCTTTACATGCGATGGGGAGCTTTGTATATTACTTGCGAGATTTTCCTTGTGTGCACCTTTACATGCGATGGGGAGCTTTGTGTTACTTGCGAGATTTTCCTTGTGCAGCTTTACATGCGATGGGGAGCTTTGTGTTACTTGCGAGATCTACCTGCGAGTGTGTCTTGCCTTTAAAGCAGTATTTCACAAAAACCCTCAACCCTCACTAAGCCCTAAAACCCAAAACTAATTTTAAACCCATAAACCCTATATAAACCCCAAAACCCGAAACCCCAAACCCGACTCCCCAAACTTAAACCGCAAACCGACAGCCCGGATTCCTTGTGAGCCCCCAAAAAAACATTCTCCAATGTCTAACACTTTCGAGTTGGAATTGCTTGAGTGCAGAGAATGCCGGCTGAAGAGGTTTATCGAGGCTTTTTTGCGAGATGATGTTGGAGCCGAAACTTGTGGCCGTGGTCGCTGTTTCCTTTACAGCAGGAGAGACTCTAGTTTTGCGACGTAGTATCTCCTACACACGATGTGTTCGACACGATGTCACCACCATGTGCCGATGCGGCTTATCCTCACAGTATTTGTAGAAGGTTTGGATTGTAGATAGCTTCGCATAGATGCTCTGGACTTTTAAAGCATACAACCCAAAGCCATTACCGAGTTTCGGGTGTCAGGCTTTCGGCGCCGGGGCTAGGCTCTAGGCACATTTTTATCCACAAAGAATAAAGGCTGTTCACTTTGGGTGTTCTAACACATATATAGCAAGTTTTGCTTCGCGGCCATGGCTACTGTCGACTGCTACCGTGTCTACGTGAAGAATGTCACGTACAGTGCGACGAAGTGGGCCACTCGAAAGAAAAGTAGCTTTGGGTTTAGGGTTTAGGGTTTAACATATATACTTTATATGTACACAATATGTAGATATAGATAAACTCAATACACGTCTATTGGCCACAATCTGACACTCATTACTTTTCTTTTGTGTCTAATTATAAATGCTTATATCTACACATATATACAAAGGGTGAGGTTGGTACACATATAGACAGGCATACATATATGTAGTTACATGAGAGAGAGCCGAGGCGATCAGGGCGGCGATCGAGGAGCTTGGGGTGCTGGATTGCCTGAACATACAAGTGGTGCGGGAGCGTTACTGGGAGAAGAAGCAGAGCAAGCCTGATCACTGCTCGATCTTCTTAGAGTTCGCAACTTGGTTTTGAGAAAAATTACTTGCGACCCCTACATAAACCCTAAACCCTAAACCCTATAAACCCCAAACCCCTAACCCCCAAACCCTAAACCAAAGGACTCGCCAGATGCCGCTCAGCTTGCCCGGGCTTCGCTCGACGGGCAATGGCATGAGAAAATGGCGACGAACAAGTACCTGGTGGCAGAGCTGGCGAAGCCGCCCCCTTCGAAAGCTTCGAAGGAAGACGAGTCGTGGGGCAAGTGGGCACCACCACCAGAACAGCCGCCTTGGAAAGGCCCTCCGCCCACCCCCCCTCCACTGGGCCAGGCACCACCGCCATCCCAAAGCCCACCAGAGCCCAATGTCCCAGAACCAGCACTCCCACCAAAAGCCAAAGCGATGCCGACCCAGCCCCCGTACCCACCGCCGCAACACCTTGCACCACCACACCCAAAGGTTCCACCTGAGCAACTTTACGGTTTGGAGACGGTGAAGCCGCAAGCCTGGGAGCTCTGGGTACATGGTGGTCCACGACCCAAAGAATCTTGCATTGCATAGTTCAACAACATGTTTTGTTACACATATCTGCATGTGTTTTTATATATATGTATATATAATCAACATGTGTACAAAGAGCTATAGGGCAGCTAGGGGGGCCAAATCTAAGAATGCTATATGGCATCATGTGAGAACCCCAAACGACCCGCCCTAAAAGATTCATAGTTTCATATTCCGACGACAACACCAGCCCCAGGAGGATGCTGCTGCCCCGCTTGCAGAAGGAGCCTTCGATTCGAACACCAAGACCGAGGCCTGTGGGTGTGTGTACCCTTACTTGTGAGAAGAAGAACAAACTCCAGAGCCACACAATGAAGTAGAGCTCCCACAAAAAAGGACAACAAGCAGCTGCCGCTGGAGCCGGCTGGACCAAACTCGGTGGTGGATGACGGTGCAGTACCCGGGCCGAATCATTTAAGCCATCACCCTGCAAGTAAAAGAAGGCCCTAAATCGGAACTCCACAAACCTATACACAGCAAACGGTTGCTTCGGTTGCTTATATATACTATATATATAGTGAAAGGAAGCTGTGGCCGAGAAAGCCCCCGTCGTCGACGTTAAGCCCTGGAATGAGATGACGGCTGCTCGGTTGGCTGTGGCCCTATAAAAACCTTACTTTTCCAGAACCTTCAACCCTAAACCTTGAACCCTAAACCCCTAAAACCTAAACCCTAACCCTAAACCCAGACAACGATTCCCACCCAAACTTTGTGGTTTTTGAAACCAAAAGCTATATCCAGTGAATCCTCCCAACTCCAAGCTCTATCCCCACAGGCCCAAGAGCAATATGACTGGGCTCTTCTTCACTCTGGCGACGCTTACACGGGACCAATTCCAGAGCCTTTTTCTGCGATAGCAGCAACCTCAAAAAAGCCGCTTTATAAACCGGCACCAAACCAATAGAGCCGGTTTAGGGTTTAGGGTTTTTAGGGTTTCTCTCAAAAATAAAGTGTTCTATGAGCCCACAGCCTTATGTTTAGGAGTGTAGACTTTTTTGTCAACCCTAATTTCTGCCCGAGTCTGTGTGTATTTTTACTTGCGAAGAAGAAGAGTGTGTGTTTCTTCGATATATAGACAACACAAAACCGAGGAAGAGTTTGGCACTGGCTTCCCACCGGAGCCGCCGATCGCCAAGCCGAAGCCGTCTGCGAGGAAAGTGGCCCCGGCCGCCGTGGAGCCGCCCGTGGACCCGCGGCTGAAGCGGCAGATCGCCGAAGCTGAGCAAGCCAATGAGCCGCCCAGCAGTGTAGATGAAGATGAAGAAGAGAAAGAGAAGAAGAAGAAGAAGAAAAAGAAAAAAGAGCCCAAAGCCAAGAAGGCAAAAAAGGAGCCGACCCCACCCCCAAAGGAGCCCAGCCCGACTTCCGAGGGTGAAGGTGAAGATGTTGAAGAGAACAGGGCTCGGAGCTCGGGGCGGGCTCGTAGCTCGGGGCGGGCTCGTAGCTCGGGGCGGGCTCGTAGCTACTCTAGGCGGGCTCGTAGCTACTCTAGGCGGGCCAGTAGGAGTCGTGCTCGTAGCTACCGGAGCCAAAGGCGAAGGAGCTACCATGGTCGCAGCCGTAGCTACGGTCGTCGGCACAGGAGTGACAGCCGTAGCTACCGCAGGTACAGAGGCGACAGTCGCGGCCGATACCATCGTCGTTACTACCGCCGTTGAATATAATGCAGTGCCCTATAAACCCTTAAAACCCTAAACCCTTAAACCCCTGTGCTGTTTGTGTGTCTATAGCATATAGTCTAGAGGGATAAAGCTTTACACAACAGTAACGGCGATGGCAACAGCACAGTGCTGCACGAGAGACGATGAGACAGGCCGAGCCACTCATTTTTCTCACAATTAAGCACAATGTGCAGCGACCCCATGGATGTAGTATAAAATTGTAGATGCATAGTCTACAAATAAGCACGTATGTGTGCATATGTATATGTATATGTTTCTTTATACATATATCTATATATACATATATGTATATACATAGTCGAACTTACACCACACTACATTATATGTGCCCAGGCAACAAAACCTCGAGGATCCTCAGAAGGTCGTCTGCACATCCGGATAATTGCGAAGCTGTGCGAGACTCCGACAAGCAAGTGAAGCGGGCGATTGGAAAGAGTTGTAGTCGCAGAGATTGTGGTGGTGGCTACATACACACGTGCACATGTCTATAGAGTGTATAGAGAACACATGTGAACATGCCTGGGTTGCTTGAAGGGCCTATCAAGTCACACGATAGGACAAAAAACAGCCCGGCCCGAACCCTAAACCATTTATGAAGATACTGCATACACCACACATGAAGCCCTGAATCCCCAAACCGAACATGTAGATTGCAGAACCTGTATTCATGCATCTATATATAGAGAGAGGGCTTAGGGGCTCAGGGGTCTCGGGGTTTAGGGGTTTAGGGTTTCGGGTTTAGACACACAGTGTGCCGGTCCCCACACACGAAGCGTAGCGCTTGAAGCTGGGAAACCACTTGTGGGGATCCGATGAGATGCGGCTTAGACCTTACATGCGAGACTCGAACAACACACCGGAAAGGCACCGGTGGGCAGGTTTTGCAACAATCTCCCCCAAATTTTCCATAGATTTTACAAAAATTTCAGCAGATTTTACAAAAAAATCAAGAGGTTTTCCAAAAAATCTCGATGCAGTTTCGATGCAGTTTATATGCAGTTTCGATGCTGTTTCGATGCGGTTTTAAAACTACATACAAACTGCATAGCTTTTACAGCATTTCGCGATGCAGTTTGTATGTAGTTTTAAAACCGCATCGAAACAGCATCGAAACTGCATACAAACTGCATCGAAACTGCATCGAGATTTTTTGGAAAACCTGTTGATTTTTTTGTAAAATCTGCTTAAAATCCATTGACAAACTCCCCAGCCCACCCCACCAGCCCCCACCTCCCCCCCACCCACCCACCACCCCACCCCCCACCCCCATCCCCCACCCCCCACCCCCCAACCACCCACCCACCCCCCACCCCCCACCCAACCACCCACCCACCCCCCACCCCCCACCACACTCCCCACACCCCCCACCCCCCACACTCACACCCCCCACCCCCCATCTCCCACCCCCCACCCCCACACCCCCCACCCCCCACCCCCACCCCCACCCCCCACCCCCCACCCCCACACCCCCCACCCCCACCCCCCCCAACCCACCGCCCCACATCCAACACTATATACGGTGCTCTGCGAGGATCAATCGTATATTGTATAGCTTTTCGGCTCCAAAAAAGTCTGTCCTTCTCCCTCCCTGACTAGACAGAACAAAGCCTCTCTTCGAAGATGCCACGACAGGAGACCTGTGTTGTTCTTTTGTTTTTCCGACGAACCACATAGTCACTTTTCTGAATGCAGAAAGGGAATAGCTATATTCTCGTGTTCCAGGAAGACAGGAGCCGAAGCCGAAGCCGGAGCCGGTCGCCCAAACGAGTGTGGAAATGGGCTTGGCGGACCTGTGTCCATCATGGACGACAGCAACTTGGTTGCATTAGATCTATTGTATAGGTTTTGTTTAGGAGAGTAATTTGGCTTTTGAATATTATACATAATCCCCAAGGGTCTGGTACTGGGTCTGGTGGAGCGAAGCAGCAGCTGAGCAGCAAGACCAGTGAGCTACGACTTGCCAGCACGTTGTACAGAAGTGCATGTACATAATTAAATTGTCTCGTTGCTTTTGCAGACGGAGCTAGATATAAGAGCAGCTGTTTTTCTGCACAGCAGTAACTTCTATACTTTATCGTGCCTGCAAGTGTGAAGCAAAACAATGAGCCGGGCCGACTCCAGGAGACTGCCTATAAAAGCCCGAGAACCCAACAACTGATGTCATATAAACCCTGAACCCTAAACTATATACCTTATATACAGAACCCCGAAACCCTTCAACCTCAAACCTGTGTGCCAGACCCCACACAGAAGCTTGCATGTGTCTTTACACCAGAGCTGGCGAGAAAATTATATATACTTGTGTGATTCAAGCTATACTATGACTGTGACGAAACACATTCGGTGTTGTCTGCATGTCAGAGAGAACTTACACTGCGATGACAATTATGTTTACTTCTATCTGCAGCTGTGAGCACTTCAGCGAGGGGTGCCTTTTTTGTGAGGACAGTATATCATCTTTACTGTTCGTGTTTTCCCTGCGATGGCTGAAGACAGCCAAGCTCCGGAGGCGCTTTTTGGTTTTTGTGTTTTGTAAAACCAGAGTGTTATATATATATGTATACGAAGGCCGAGGAAGAGCCCCAGGACGAGCAGGCAGAAGAAGAAGAGCAGGAGGTGCCCATGAAGAAGCCGGCGGCGAAGATCACGATAAAGAAAGAGCCCGGGACCGGGATTTTGAAAAAGCCTGCAGCAGAAGGAACAACGAAAGCAACAGCAGCAAAGAGCAAGCCCAATCAAAAGCCCACTCCGAAGGCCAACCCAAAGAGCACCCCAAAGGCCAAAGCAAAGGGCAAAGCAAAGGCCGAAGCAAAGGCCCCAGCCAAGGAGAAGAAGAACAAGAACGAGAACAAGAAGGAGAACAAGGGCAAGGAGCAAGAGAAAGGAAGCAAGCCCAGTAGCAGCAGCAGCAGCAAAAACACTCCCAAGCAGAATGACAACAACAAGAAGCGGAAGCTGGAGGACAACTGGGCTGATGGATTCGAGGAGGTGGAGGATGCCGCCGAAGAGCAGCCAGAGGAGGAGACACCCACAGACGACGAGGTGCTGGCCATGGAAGACCCGGCGAAGGACTCGGGGAAGATGGACCGCAGCAAGCAGCACAAGTTCATGAGCCTGCTAAAGGACGGGTCATTGCCAGAATGGCTCGAAGATGCATGGGAGAAGTCCCAGAAGATGAAAACGGGCAAGCGGCAGAGACAGCGGGAGCTTATCAACAATGCTATCGACCGACGATCCGGTGTTGACACCAGCCTGGTTCTCAACTTTGCCAAACCAATGTTCCACTCCATGCAGGTGACGACGAAAAGATGGGTATCGGGGGTGATTTCAAGGTGTGCTCGCTTCCTTAAGTGGAGAGGCACTTCGAAGCCGAAGGCGAAGTCGGGGAGTGTATAAAGTATCTATAGTATATATAGGTCCAGCTTATAGCTATAGTTTTACAATGAGCAAAACCTTGAAACCCTAATACACCACAACCCTTAAACCTTATATGTAAACTACGAAGCCATGAACCCTAAAGCCTGCATAAGCCTTACACCTTTAGAAAATTTAAAACCTTCAACCCCATACACCTTGAACTCTGGACCCCACCGGCTTTTGTTTTGTAGTTCTAACTGTTTATAGAGGGCTCTACTACATTTATTTTTATTATACCATATATGCATATCTAAAAACACTCTATAAATGCATTCCCATACAATATATATTATATATAATTGCTATACTATACGTATAATAATGATGACCACAACCCTTCGTGCACCCCAAACCTTAAACCCTGAACCTGTGCACCTATATATATATATATATATATATATATATATTATATATATAACCCCAAACCCCAAAGCCTCAAACGACGAAGCCCTGAACCCTAAAACCTTCAAGCCTCAAACCCTTAAGCTTGAACCCTAAACCCCTTCGGCTTGTCTTTTCTTCTGTGGGTGGAGCGAGGAGAACTACACGAAGTCCGAGGCGACCAACAAGAAGAAAACCCTGGGCAAAATCTTGCTTCAGGGGAAATTCAATCTTAGCAATGAGCAGTTCGAAGCCGCACTCGAGAGTGGCGAGATCATCGCTGTCCGTTCCAAGAACGGACCCGATCGTTACATGTGGTCCGAGGATGTGCACAACTCCACTTCAGGGAAGGAGAAGAAGTTTTCCATGGGCTCCGATGCCAAAGCGAAGGATGGCGAGGCCAAGTTCTTCGAGAAGCAGTCCAAGGATTGGAGGATTGGTTTGTTTGAGGAGAAGAGCGAGGGCAAAGCAAAGCCCCAGAGAGCTCTGACAAATGACTCAGAGCAGCTCGCAATCTGCGATGGTACCGTGGCCGCCAGCAGGAACATGACGGAGAAGCTGTGGAAGGCAGCAGATGGGCAGCTTACAAAGGCGATCGCGGCCTACAATAAGATCCTTGTCGAGGGCAGAAAGTTGGTTGCTTCCGTGGATGAGAAGCAGGACAAGGACATGTACCAGAGTGTGCGACTTGGACTGGTTTTGTATTCCTGAAACAACCTTGCCAAAAGCTTCAACTTTTTTATCCTCGCAAGTAAAGTCACCAATTTAACTCGTAAGTAAATACATGGAGGCTTCAACCTTTGTCTTCGCAAGTAAAGCACAAACTTTAACTCGTAAAAGTAGTCTCTTCAACAACAGTCGCATGTAACCAAAGTGTTGTGCTTTCTCTCGCAAGTAAACCCAGTGCCCGAACACCGAAACCTGTGTGAGACCCCACAGCTGTAAGGAAGAGCATCGTCCAACAAGCAACAAAATCGAAGCAGGGACTTGAGCACCTTCTCTCGTGGCACGAGTACGAGGATGAGAATGAGGACGGGCCGATCACGGTCTCATCATATTCCAAGACCATGAGAGAGTCCGGGCGAGTAGCAACTCATCTCGAAGAACAAATGGCAGCCGTGAAAGCCAAGTTGACTGTCCGAGCCAAAAAAGGATGCTAGACAGATTTTGAATGTGTGCAGTTCCGGAGCTGTCGCCTCTATGTGGTGCAAACGGCGATTCTGAGTTTTGGCGATGAGAGAAAAAAGCAACGGCGATGATGAGAGCTTGAGATTTGGCGCTTTTCTGGTGATTTTTACATGTGAGCAACGACGTGTATAACTATAACCTTTTGAATCATGTTGGGGTGTTGGTCTTCGTGACTTTCAGCTTCAATTTTAGAGTATATATAACACCGATGGTGTTGTTGTAGCCTGCTTTGCATGTGTGAGTGCACACATGTGTAAAGCTATACCTCCGAACCTCAAGCATTGAATCAACCATGAAAGTCCATACCTCCAAAACCCTGTGAAGCTCACAACACAACCTTCGTAACCCCAAACCCTGAACCCTCTATAAACCCTTAAATCCTGAACCTTATATATAAACCCTCACAAGATTTGTTTCGTCCAGATTGAGGGGCAGTGGACCGTGTGGTTTAGGGGGTTTGGGTTTTGCGGGGTTGGGGCAAAAGCTTTCTGTTGTTGTTTGTATAGTATATTTGGTGCCCACACATATATGTATAACTTGCTCACAAGCCTCAGCCTCAATGCTCGGTGTGTCTGACCATGTGTGTCCCGTCCTTATAAAATGTTTTATGGCTATAGCGAACAAACCACTGTATGAAATAAGGCACAAAAGTTCAGCTGGCAACAAACACCAACTTTGCATAAAGGTGCTGTTCTGTTTATTTATATATGGAGAGAAGGTACCATGGAGGATGCAGGGCCCGAGCGAAAGCGACGAAAGGGTGGGGTCCAACAGAGATTGGGCCAGGCGGTGAGTGAGAAGTCCACCTCAAGTTCTTTGCACGATTTGCTGATGACGTATTTGGCACAAGGCCTCCTGTCGGCCTCTATGATTCATGCAATTGCAGTTGCAGCGGCTGCCGATATTAGAAATGCAAGGGACGGGAAAATTCTTCCTGATTTGGACAGGCTCAGCAAGGTGAAGCATGGAAAAAATTTGCAATCTTCTATTGACAACCACTTGGCCCAGCAGTCCAATCTTCCGATGCCGACAGAATTTAATATCCCCTTAGCAGGACAAGTCGAAGGCACGGCGACTTCCATGATATTGCTTCCGCACGAGATTATGCACCACCTTTGGAAGACGACGACTGGATGGATTACTTCTGTGTTGCCTGATGCGGAGGCTTTGCCTCGGTTTTGGAGATCGTTCAATGGACACCCTTGCATGTCAAATCATGCGGTAAAATCGCGAGCTAATTGGATGCAAAGGGCTATTCCCCTTTGCATACACGGCGACGAAGTTCCTGTTTTTGGAGTGGGCAAGATATGGGCTCGCAGTGTTTTGGCTTTTTCATGGGTATCGCTGATGGCCACAGCGGCCGGCCGATCTGCTGCCGATTGCAACCTCTACATTTGGGGCGTTTTTGAGAAGTTCATTATTCCGGCTGGCGGCGAGGGGGCTGGGACAATGGAAACTTTTTGGCAAGTGATGTATTGGTCTTTCAACATTCTTTACACCGGTAAATGGCCTGCTCGGGATTGGCAAGGCAAGAAGCAGCCTGGTGTGTTGTTGTATATGTACACATGTGCCAGAAATCTGGAAACCCTTACATTTTAGGACCCTGTGGGAACCCTATAAGCTGTAAGCCTTTTTGTCTTTCTTGATTTTTTATGATGTGGGTCCTGTTTTAGATATGTGACTATATACATACACACCCTATGTATGAGAGCCCTGTTCTCAAATCCAACCCTAACCCAACAGCTTCCTTGATGGTGATGATATATATATATATATACACAGTATATAATATCGTATAAACATATATAAGCCACAAAACCACGGACCCGTGGAATCCCAAAGCAGCACGAACCGGATGTGAGAAAAATCACCACACAGTATACGTAAAAAACCCTCTCACCACATGTAGATATATATATGTAGATATATATGAACCTGTCTCACAAGTAAGAAAATGTTTGTTACACGGCACAGAGGTATGGGGCCAGTACAAAGGAGGGCGAACGAGCGGGAACCGACCTATGCGGAGGATATTATGGTGTCCTGGTTCAAATGGCTGGCGACTTGGATTATTATGCGAAATGGCTGGAGGTTCCACGATGGAGCAATCACAGCAAACCTTGTGCTCTTTGTCGGGCCGCCTTCAAAGGACCACTAACATGGATGGACAATCGTGCAAATTCGCCGTGGCAAGCCTCGTGCCTCACCACCACCAACTGGAGATCCCACTGGAATCCATCATGCCAGCTGTATTCTTTACCTGGCTTTTCGGGACTTTGTATCACGATGGACTATATGCATTGTATGTTTTTGGGGTGGATACAGTTTTTTTATGGCTCCGTGCTCAGCATCGTGGTCCACGATTGTTTGGGTGGGAGTATCTTGGCGAATTTGAAATACTGCGACTCCTTCATCAAGAAGTACCAGCGAGACAACGAAACCAGATACACATTCCGCCAGCGACTTCTGAAACTTACAATGATACAACCAAAAAAAGGATTCCCCAAGATGAGAGGAAGAGCTTCCGATATTCAATCTTTGGACAGTGCAATTCTTGCTCTATTCGAAGAGCAAATGGACGAGGGTATCTATCAACACAAGCAAATCCGGCTCTTTTTGCGGTTGAACCTGCAGCTGGCTGAAATATTGGAAGCTTATGGGCCACGGTACGGCTTCTTGGCTTTACCTGAGGAGCAAGCAAACCTGGCTTTCAAGCTCGGTTGCCAAATGGCACAGCTCCACAGCAGCCTGCAAGCCCACTACAAAGGGACGGGGGAGAAGCTCTTCAATCTCACAAGTAAGACCCACTTCGTTTTGCATAGTCTCCTACTCAGCAGTTTTATTCATCCGTCGATGGTCTGGTGCTACAAGGGAGAGACGACGATGCATCGCCTGCAGATTCTATGGAAGAGTTGTTTGGCAGGGGTGAAGCACTGGCATGCTTCCAAAAAGGCTGCCCTCAAAGAGAGGCACCTTTTGTTTCTGCGGGGCAAAGTTGGGCGATCGTGAGAGCTTCTTTCTTTTCTGTCGCGAAAAAAAAGAGTGTCTCTCTGCTATATGTGGTGCTCCTGGTCTTTTGTTTGGGCTTTTGAATCACAGTTGTCGTATATACTGGTGTGGATCTTATAAGCAATCTGCATGGATTCTCTTTGGTTAGTTTATGGCTTTGGGCCTGCGAATTTTCGGAAAAGTCCTTACTTCTGCTGTGGATCCTTTACATGTGGTGTCTGCGATTGCAGAGCAAAACAAACTCATGCCGGTGATTTTTTTAAATCCTTTACATGTGGTGTCTAAGTTTGCAGCCGCAAATATGAGTTCCATGTTTGTGTTTGCATAATGTTTTTATGTGTTTTGTCATGTTTTTAGCTCACCAGAAAATTTACGTAAATTTGGTCATTTTACACTAAATCCTTCGTTTACAGTAAATCAAGCCAAAGTGTAAAATTAGGTAAACAGCAGACTCAGGGATTGGACCATGGCTGTAGCCTCCGGAGAACCACTGGTGCGAGTCCTCCGTTTGGATACCTCGGGCCCTGGCTGGAAGGACTTCGGGTGTCTGTGACAGGACTTCGAACATGTCATCGGCCGTGAGCTCACCAGGCTGGCGGCGCGACATAATTTCGTAAGCTAGATGTTCACATTTCTGCGCATCGGCAGGCGGTGGTTGCGCCAACACTCCCGAACTCGCTAAACCTACCTGAGGCTTAGGACAAAAGGGAGCAGGCGGCAAAGGAACCCAAGCGGGACTAACCTCAGGATGACTATGTACCCCTTCGGCATCTGGCTGCACCCCTTGTGTGGAGATGCTAAGGACCTTGCTTCCAGCAGGAATGGAGAGCAGGTCCACCGACAGAGTGGACCCGGCAGGGGGAGTCCAATCCTCCGTTAGGACTTTCCGGCGCTCAAGGCCACTGACACAAGCGGGATCGCAACACCCTGAAACCATGACCCGGTTTTTGAACTCTGAGACCAATGGCAAGACGCGTTTGCTGGCCTGAACTCCGGAATACACGCGGGCTCCGGTCACTAGGTTATCAAGCTCGTGCAAGGACTGCGGCGCGTCGGCACAACCCAGATCAAGCAATTGTTTTCGCAGCAAAGTGGACATCTCTCGTGCGAGAGCCCAAGGATAACTAAGCTCGGCAGAGGACTTAGCGAAATCCCAAGAAGCGTGCGAATGCTTGCCGTCGCAAGTGCGTTGAAGGCAAAGGAAGGCAGGCAGTGTGTGCACCAACAGGGTCGCCTTCTTTCGGGAGTGGCCAAACATGCACTGGTGCAAGGTTGTGGCGAAAATTGGTACGTCTGTGAAGAAATCTCGCCACCACTTGGTGGCCCACAAAAATGACTGAAGAGGCCCTTCAACTGAAAATAAAATCCCTCGCATGTACATTATCTTGCAGGCACGAGCACAAAATTCGAACAAGCGGTTGGCCTGGTTGACCCGAACTTTGTCTGCACCTCTCAAGGAAGGAAGCCCATGCGGATGCAAGTCATCACGAAGCCCGGCACCGCGAGTGGCAGTACCAGCCGGCGGTGACATGTGCACATAGACCAGGTTAGGCTCATTAAGAAGCGAAAGGAAGTGTTTTTGGCCCTCAGCAGTGCTAAGGTCCAGTGATACAATAGGACACACAGCTCCCTCGACCCGCGCATCCACAGCAAAAGAATCTTTCATTCCACATGCACGAAGAGCCGCAGTGAACCTCCCGGCCCCTGAGCAAACCTGAATGCAAAATGCTTCAGCGATGCTGAGTTTGGCCACACGTTCAGTGGCACGTCCAAGGAAGGACACTCGCTCCTTCCCAGTCCGAAGCTCAGGGGCCCCAGGCCCTCAAGCGCCGCTTTTCTTGTGATGCTCCTGAAGAGAGTGAGGCTGCAAGCATCCCGGCTCTGCGCATAAGTGCAGCCCGCGCGAGCATGCACTCCCCGGGGCGGCGTCTCCACAGCCGCACTGCATATTAAATGCCCAGCACAAGCGTTCACCATCTTTGTTCTGGCTCCACTTTCCAATCAACTCCTTCGGCACACGCAGCCTAGCACCACCTTTCTTACCTTTCCCTGTGCCTTTGCCCTTCTTACCTGGCTTATTCCCTTTGTCATCGGCCTGCTGATCCTCGACCTTCCTTTTGAGCGGAGGCGGCGGGTGCTTAGGTTTTTCGGGAATGGCAAGCGGCAGAAGATGAAAGCTGACATGTGTGTCATCGAGAATGTTCTCGAAGGCACGGTCCAATGGACGGACCCCATCCGCGCCTGTCTTCAGGCTACGCA
The DNA here is from genome assembly GCA_905221615.1 of Symbiodinium sp. CCMP2592. Taxonomy (NCBI): domain Eukaryota; class Dinophyceae; order Suessiales; family Symbiodiniaceae; genus Symbiodinium; species Symbiodinium sp. CCMP2592. Next base: position 19,203 of record CAJNDT010000898.1, read on the forward strand.
CCTTCTCAGCGATCCTCGTGAAAGCCGCTCTGTCAGCGCGGAGTGCCTGAACCACACTAACCTTTGCGTAATTAGGCGGCGGCGCGTCCTGGACTCGCTGGATGAGCAGGCTATGATACATGTTCATAGCATCGTAAGAGCAGCAGCCTACGAGGTCGAATGCGAGCGCCCTTCGGCGGAGCGCTTGAACCAGCTCCAGCTCTCCGTGGGTATCACATGTGGCCTGCTGCGGCTTGTCTCGCACTGTCAAGGAGCCACTCCCATCCAACGAAACCTCCTTCACCGCCTTCTTAAGCTGAAGTTCATGCTGACGCGTGGTGAATTTGTTTGGATGCTGGTACACAAGCGTGTCTTGTTGCAACATGCCGTACACCAAATTGTACGCCTCGAATGCGACCTCTTCCACTCCACGGTGCGTTAACCCTGTGAGCCGGGCCCGCTGCCTTGTGATGCGAGCTTCGCGCTCAGCAGGATTCAGTCGCTGGGATGTTGGATCATCCCCTTTTTCAACTTTCTGCTTAAGATCTGCAACAACCATCGTGTGAGCCTCAAAGATCAGTCGCTTTGTGGCAGCGACGACACCAGCGTTGATTACTCGAGTACCAAAAAGCTCGCGGACCTGATCATTGGAAGGCGTAGCCCCTGGCGGCACTGCCGCAAAAGCTAGACGGGCTAGACTGTGGATGCCGGATCCAGTGAGGGCCGCGATGTCGTCGGCAGACAATCCGACCTCGGCCGCACGATCCTCGAAGGCCGCTCGGCTCTCGGTAAGAGAGGTCATGGCACTGGCACGGCTCAAAACAGCTAAACTCGGTACTGGCACAGCGCTATCGAAAAGATGATATTCCGAAACACAGGCTCGTACGAAGGCACGCAGTTTAGGAAGCAGTGTTTCCCAACTGAACGCATATTCATCATTCCATCCTGTATTCCAGTCAAGACCTAGAAGCCATAGCAATCTTGCATGTGATGTATAAACCCTTCGGCACCGGCACATCTCGGCGCAGCCGCAGTGCACTTTCACTCGGCCCTCTTGAGCACAGGAACATGTAGGCGCGCTCAAGTTGGTGGTAAGTCTTGCGGCCGGCACGTCTCGGCCACGTAGTCCCATCGGTCACTTACTCGATGGAGGCTGTGAACATGCAACAGCGACTCTCCACAAACAGACATTCACTTTGCAAACCACAAGTCGTCTGCCCTGTATTTTCTCAGGCGATGCCTTTCAAGTGCACCTTCACAAACTCTCTGCAGCCGACTTTCGCTGCATCATAGCGTTAACGGCCTCGGCCAATGCTCCTGGATCGCGGAGCGGCTTTGCCCCTTCACAGGTCTTGCACTTCCGAAACGACAAAAATTTAGTTTGGGCGACCTCCTTGAAATCGGACGTCACCTTCCGCCCACACGCAAAAACTCCGGTCGAACTGCCTTGTGCGCAAAGATGAACGACCTGTGTCCTAACATGTTTGTACATGACATATCCAGGTTCCCAACTTGGCTTGGGACGGGCGACTGCACACGCCATCTCGTCGTTGTCCAAGTCGGGGTGGTCCCTGCCTGCAACGACTTCGTCCTGCGAGCTACTGCTGTCCGAGGAGGACAGCTCATGGTCAGTGGGTGCTGCAACCTGATCTTCATCACTCTTCTCTCCGGCGGATGCTACACCAATGGCCTCAAAAGAACCTTCTGAAGCGAAGCTGGTCAACCCGGGATCAGGCACTTCATCATCAGAGACCTCCACCTTCGGAACCTGTGCAGTGCCTCGCACGCGACCCGAGCGCGTAAGGTCCGGGAAGAATGTTCCGTTTCTGATTGCAGCCAACATTTCATCATAGCGCCTGAGGGCAGGCGCCAAGTAATCTCGGCCATAGGTGTGCAATGTTCCTTCGCCAGTGGCATGGTGTCCAAGTTGTAACCGGGAATACTTATCGAAACCAAACTTACAGGCCCAGGTCAGTGTAGTGCTTTTCAAGCTGTGACCTGTGATCCCTTGGGATGGCTGCCCTCCCTTATCAAGAATCTTGCAGAGCCAAGCCCCAGCTTCGGAGGTGGTCACCGACCTGGACAACCATCCTCCGGTAACGTCCGGAGCGGGCAGCAAAGGCCCCTCAGGCCGACCTACGAACCCCAAACCTACTGCAGAAGCAACCTTGCTGAATGTAACAGCCCAGCTCACCTTACCTAAGCCGACAGCCGGTGCAACAAGGGGCATGGCAAGACCAATGGCCGCGACGTCCTTCTCAGTCTTGTGACTGCGAGTGCTGCACTCAAGGAAACCTTGCCCGTGGCTTTGCAAACAATCAAAATCCAAAATCCAATCCTTGACCTTTCTGAGATCACTAATGCGACTACGGCTGAACAAACCGAAGAGCATGCATCCTGCAGCGTAACGGTCGACTAAATCTTCATCCTCGTCGCTCAAGAAAGCCTCAAGGTAAAGAACGCTGTCAGTGGTTAGGACAGCGCTCTGCCTCCTCTCTGCTTTCTTCTGTATCTCCAGCGCAACAGCCCCACGAGCCCAAGGACTGAACAACTGCTTTCCTGAGAAAGGGTTCCTCAGAGATCCGTCACAATCGAAAGGCAAGCCAACGACATGCACTGAGAAATTGACAGCTTCAGTAAAGCTTGTGAAAGATCCAGGTCGGACCTTAGCTTCCTGTAGTTGCTCGATGTAATCATCGACACGCTTTGAAGTGATAGGCAGGGCACACTCGCCTGGGCAAGCTTTGTGTACCCACACAACGAACTTCTGCATTGCACTCCCACGCTTTGCGACGGTACTGGATGCTTTCTTCCCGAAGAGTTCACGAAGGCACTTCATGGCATCAGCTCCGTTTTTGCGGCTAATCCGTGATCCTATCGCAGAACAGCTGGAGTCCTCCATGATCACGAATAGCCACATTTCTAAAGCTCTGGTCCATTTGACTTCTTCAAGCGCAGCGTCAGTTTCCACAAGGTTGAAATTGACAACATCCCGAAAGCAGGCTCCCAGGGTGACGCTTGCTCTGGCCTTCTTGGCACGATGCGCACAGTCGCGCGAAGAGGATGCCTCTTCAACAGATTCCCTGACAGGAAAAGGCACCGCCTGCGGTAAAATGGCATCACTGGCTTTTGGAAGCACGCTTGCACGAGAACCAAAAACCAGCTCAAGTCCCGGAAGTTCCCAAGGAAGCTTTGTGTCAATCACGCAACGCCCTAAACCTAACCCTGCGTCTTGTATGGCAACTGACATCCGCAAGGAAGCCTCATGAGAAAGCTTCTCCACACTGGCCTCCTGGACATCATCTTCCAGAAGATCAATGTCTTCCGGGAGGGCCATGCTAGTGGCCTCAGTTTCCTCCTGACAAGACTTGTCACACAGCTCCATCAGTCTAGTGCTCGAGAACGACGTCAGTCGTCTCACTCCGATACAAGCCTTCACAAGAAGCTATGCGATTCTGCAGAAGGCAGCTGCTAATGGACAGTAGCCGGCACAGACCTCAAGTCTATCCGCTCTGTAAAGCACGTCACTTAGAGCTTCAAGCACACGCTCTTCAAGGTCATGTAGCAGCTCACGGACTGCTCACTCGCTCAGTGGCTGAGCCCCGGCACCATCCATACACTACCCCCAGACGAAAAATTCTACAAAACTTTGGGGGTCCCACCCACCTCTCCCTTGAGCAGAAATGTTTCGTGAGAAACACTCTTAACATAGCTCACATGAGACAGTCACACACATGCCCTAATTTATTTCGAAAGCGAAATAAATTTGTTTTGCAGGGAAAATAAAAACTCATCCGTGCACGCGCGGAGATAGTTCATCTGCTTTGCTTGCAATTTTGAGGCTGCCAACCTCAAGTAGTTGGGCATTGCGTGGCAGCCAAGAGCCTGCTGGCGTGCGGGTGAGCTTTGCGTTGTTGTCCAGGCAATCTAGGAAGGTGCCCCACATGCTCGGTGAAATGCTGTGCAGCGTGCCTCTGCAGCTGTGTAGGTCTTTGTAGAGCGGTGCCATGAAAGGGCGCATGTGTTTGCTTAGGGAGGTGGCCCAATTAAGTAGGCCTAGTACACCCTCCAGCTCCTTGCGTTGCACTTTGCTTTTGCGTTGCAGTGCAATGAGTTGCTCGCGGAGCTTGTGCAATTTGAGTTCGCGGAGCTCAATGGTCTCTGCGTCCGTGCGAATGGTCCACCCGCACCAGGTGACTTCCTGGGCGAACTGAGCCTTCTTCCAGCTGATGGGTGCGTTCAGGGCTGAAAGCAGTGCAACTATCAGTGCGGTGGCCATGTCTTTATCAGCTGTGCGGAGCAGGGCCAGGAGGTCGTCGACGTAAAGCCAGGCTCGATGCGGGCAGCGCATGTATGCAGCGCAGTAGGAGGCTACCTGTGCGTTGCCACCAATATGCCGAGAAGCGCGCCCCGAAGTGGCAAACCTTGTAGTAGTACAGGGAGCTGCCAACTCGGAACAGCAGGGTGCCTTGGTCTGCGGGGCTGACTTTGCAGCATTTGTGCGCTGCCTTAAAGTCTAGTGACAGTGCGTGAAGCTGTGCATAGCAGTCATCTGACAAAAATGTGCGCTGCACGTCCGAGGCGTTGGGCAGTGACACCCGTTCTGGGAGATGCACGGCCGGATTAAGTCCGCACACAGTGCTGTCAAGGACCAGGCGTGGGTCGCGTCCTTCGGCCATAACAATGTTTAATTTGCCGATTGCAGTGCCCTGCGGCCAGTGGCGCTTTGCGTCTTCTTCGGTGCCTTCGAACTTTGCTACAAAGCCTTTGCGCACCTCATCCTCCACTAGCTCTTGCAGCAGTGCGGGGTTGCTTTCCGCTAGGAACCAATTCCCCCTGCAGTGCTCGAGGGATGCAGGGCTGAAGTCGTCTGCAAAGTCTAAAGAGCTTTGCGTTGTGGGCCACTGCCCGCTGCTGGGCAGTGCTCCGAAAGCACCTGTCGGTACTCCCTCATCGAGGATGATGGGTAGCTGTGCATCTTTATCATGAATGGCTTGTGCCAGGTATTGCAGTGCTGTGAGACGGAAGGGCTGCCCGTCCGAGATTCGGAGGAACTGGTCTTTGTCGATGTTGGGTGCCATGGTCTGATGCACAATGTCTGCCAAGGCGTTGCGATGGTCTTCACTAAGCGGGTGCGAGTCTTGCCCTGACTGTAGGTGCTTAGAAATATGCGAAACGAGGCCGTGTTTAGTGAGGTATTGCTTAAAGGCAGCGGCTAGCTTTGCTAGGGGCTTGGGCTTACTACTTACATTATTGGCAGAGTGATCTGCAGTGCTGAACATGCCTGCTCCATCGCAGACCGCGGGCCTGCGTGGCAGAAAGCAGCGCGGCAAATGCTTCTGCAGCATTGATGGCTGTATAGGGGCATTGAGATGCGATGTGCACTCCTGCGCTGCAAGAGCGAGCATGTGCTGGTATGGATCAGCTTGCTGTGTTGCGCTTGCCAGTGCTGTGTGCGTGGAGCAAATGATGTGCGAGGCGTCGCTCTGGGGCAGCTTCATTTGTATGCAGTGCACTGCTAACTCTTGGCACAGCTGTGTGTACAGATCTGCAATCTCGTCATCGCAGTGCCTGGGGTACTCGAAAAAGACCTGACTGCCTTGGAGGTGCGCTGCCCGAAGAAGCGCGCATAATCTGGTGTGCGATGCCAAATCAAGCGAATGTGCAGGGAACAGGAGCAGTGTTGCTCCGACCGCTCCCGACCAGACGAGGCTATGCCAGGCAGAGTAAAGTTCATCTTCTATAGTGTTGTGCTGTGCCATGGCCTGGTAGCAGAACCGGTCACAGCTGAAAGGGTCCTCCTCTATGCTGTGCAGCAAGAATCTATGCTTGGATGTCTTAGGCCCGGCATCTTCTGCTTCTGATGAGCTGGATTCGGAGCTGTGCGAAAGGCTGTCTTCTTGCATTTGTGCTGGGCTATGCGTACAAGGAGTAGCTTCGGGTTGCTGTGCTTTTGGGCAATGCTGTCCTGCCGGTGCCGCAGGTACATGTGCAGGCGTTGTGGGTGTGCCATGCGCGGCGGCTGAAGTCTGTGCAGCCGGGAGAGTAGGCGAGGGCAACTGGGCCTGCCCGGCCAGTTCCAGCTGCGGTTTTCAGGAGCTAGGCGGCTCCTGGGGGTTGCGGTGCTGGCAGGCGGGATGACTTTTGCCGCAAGGCTCACCGTTGGGCATTTTGTATGCGCATGCGTGAAGATATTTGCACTGAGCGTTCTTGCAGTGCCCTTTATTGCACCGAATACAGAAGGTCTTGTTGCCGTGCTGTTGCACGAGGTCCGCTGTTTTGACCTCCTGTGCTGTGCCTTCGCCGGGAGTGCGCCTTTTGCCTGGCTGTGTGCCTTGCTTGCCTTTGCCCCCTTTCTCCTTGCCTTTGCCTTTGCCGTTGCCTTTGTTCGGTAGGCGAGGCGGTGGCTTTTGCGGGGGGGGAGGCGGCCGAGCACGCAGCTGGAGGAGGTTGCCAATATCCGAGCGGATGCTTGTCATTTCATGCAGGGCGTCATCCAGTGTCCAACCGGCGCTGTGCAAAAGCGAGATCTCGCGCCACAGTTTGCGGTCAGCTGCGACAAGCTCTTGCGTGGTGACGGTGCGGAGCGATGCGTCGCTTGGCGATTGCGTCGCCAGATCAAGAATCTTTTTGTCATATGCCTTAAGGCGCTGCAGGTGCGCTCCTTTGCACAGTGCTATGGCGTTGCGGAATACTGTTTGAACTCTGCCAAGCCATGCGGCGCTAAGCCTGAGATGATCAACCGGCATTTCCGGTGTGTCATCAAACAGTGCTGTGCTGAGGAAGGCTGCTTCGGTGCGGATGGTGCGCGATGCTTTGCTCTCTATGAGCTCTTGATATTGCTTCTCCGAAAGGCGGAGTTGCCAGGGTACCCAGCTAATGGTGTTCCCTGGAGAAAACCAACGATGGATTATGCTAAGCAAGCGCACGCTGGGCATCGCGTCGCTGTCAAGGTGTTCACCAGGGTAGTTAGTGCGAAAGTCCTTCGCGAGCTGTGCAATGCTGGATGCGTCCAGTCTGGGCGGGGCGTGTTCCGCCCATACGTTAAGCGACGCTTGGGCTGTGCTGGCGGTGCTGTGAGAGGCGGGGGTGTCTGCCACTTCCGTCATGGATTGTGCACGGCGGAGTGCTCGGCGAAGGCGCGCCATTGCTGGGCAGTGCACTGGGTCTGAGACGCCCAATTCATCCCAGAGCTCATCGTATTTGTCAGAGCAGAACACATCAAGGTCTGCCGTGCTGTTATATGCAAATGCGAAATCGGGCACCGACTCAATGCCGGTTTTGTGCAGTGCGTTGCAAAGGGCTTCAGGCACCTGCATCTGTGAGAGGAGATCCGACAGTGCGTCCGGGGACTCCATTCTGCAGGCTAGTAGCGAAAAAGTAGGGTCTGTAGTTCGAGCAAGAAAACGGCTGCGGGTTCAAAGATGGCGGTGACAAGGCATCTGGTGCAGGGCAAGTCCAGAGCGGCGCACCCGAAGAGCGACCTGAGTAGGCAGGAGCTGAAGGATATGCGGCAAATAAAGCCACAGCAAGAAAGAGGTTCCTTTTTTCTTCAAGCGCCATTGCGGAGTGCGACGCAAGCCGAGCGACGGCAATGAGGCTGTGGCGGTGCGTTAGAAGTGAAGGCGGCAGTGCCTAGCTTGATCCCGCATGCTGTGCGCAGCACGCCGGACTCGTCAGGGGGGCAAAGCGAGTGCCAACAGCCCCAAGGGCCTGTGCATGCAAAGAGCGGTGTTGGTCCATCCAAATCTATTTGCAAGGGTTCTTTGGAGGACACTGATGATGCTTCGCGGAGCTTTGGCGTTGCAGTGCCGCGTTTTCCACCATCCAGGCTTCTTCATCTGAGAAGGGTGCGATGGGGTCTGGCGATTCTGGCGAGAATTGCTCAATGATGTCTGGCGAGCTCTGCGTGGCCTGTTGCGTTGCCGGGTCAAGCTGTGTAGGTGCCGGATGATGTTGCGATGCGGCGTGCATTTCTTCGTGCCTGGATGCAAAAGCCTTCCAAGGACCTGCCAGAACTTCTTGAGCTGTGATGCTTTGCAGTGGATCCCCCGCTGGGAGGTGAAAAGGAGGCTCTGGGATAGGAGCTTGGCCTCCTCTGGCAACGCTGCGGTTTGGTCGCCAGCCTGTGCTAAATGCTTGTGCGAGGCGATGCTGGAGGTCTAGGCTGTCGAAAGTGTCATTCCTGCTATAGAGCCTCGCACTGTCTCTGTGGTGTCCCTGAGCCAGGCGTAGCTCTTTGTAGACGCGTAGCTGTGCGGCAGCTGCCAACAGGGTGCTTTTCATGCTGTGCAGGGTGAGTTGTTTGGCTTCACTGGGCAAGAGACCATTGCCGCTGGCCTTCCATGGCAATGTGGCCAGGTATCTAAGGCTGAGCAGAGCAGTGCAATATGATGCTGGGGCAAGCTCCTCGACCGAGCTTTGGTCTAGTGCCGTGCTGAACCACAGAAAATCCGGCGGATCTTCCGATGAGGAGGCGACGATGCGGTGCAATGCTGAGAGCCAGTGCAAGGTCCAGCAGGTGGCCTTGCACCGGCCAGTGATACCCGCGAGGGTAACTGCGAATGGCTGGCCTTGCGCTGTGGTTTTCGTAGCCCAGCAGGTGCCGTGCAATGCAGAAGTGGAGAGCGATAGGCTGGAGAAGTCAATGCGTTGCAGGTCGCCAAAGCGCAGACTGGCGTGGATGGCGAGCAGTGCAGCCCCCAGGACGACGACAGTTGTGACGGGGGCGTTTGGGTCACACACGCGCTGCTCCCAGGCAGCGATTAGCGCCCAGGGGATGGGCAGTGCTTCGCGACGATCTTTGGCAGTGCCTTTGAGAGAATAGGCCCGTATAATCGGGCTGTCTAGTGCGTTGCTAAGGCATGACCATTGCGTTTGCCTTACGAACCAGCGAAGGGCTTTGATAGAAGAAGCAGCGCTGATGCGATGGATCTCAAGGTCTTGGCTGTGCGATGCTCTGGCTAGGGCGAGGAAGTCGAGTAGGCAATGCAGGCTGACGTCGAGAAAGCTGATTGCGGAGCTGCCAAGAAAGTCCATGAATAGCGATGCGATGCGGAGATATCGCTCCAGCGTGCCTGGTGTGTTGTTGCGGATTACTGCCATAATATGGTCCGATGCTTGTTTGGCTGCTTCCACCGATTGCAAGAGATGCGAGGCTTTGCCTAGCTTGTACACTAGCTGCAGCCAAAGCGTACCGCATATATTCATGCGCGATGCTAGGGAGCTGCGCACGGTCCTGAATTTGACTGTGCGCGGCCTGGGAGGCGCAAGGGGAGTCTGAGATGCCGGCGGCGGTCGTGGCGTGGCCGGAAGGCTTTGGAGAGAGCTGTGCGGGATGATTTGCGTAGCAGTGGATCCTGCAAGGCTGCGCGGCAGCGATGGAGGGGGCGGTGCTGGCAGGCCGCCAAATTGAAGTGCCGGCTCGGGCCGATATCGTTTCGGCGGCGGTGCTATGTGCAATGCTCTATCCGCCTGCGGGACCGGCGGGTAAAATGTGTTCCGCCTGGGCGTTGCCCGAGCTGTGGTTGGGCCCACTATCAAGTCAGCGACTGTTGGAAGGTCGCCATGGCTGTGCTTGGCTTTGGGCGGATTCTTTGGGTACGCCTGCAACAGTCGCTGCCGTTGGAAGACTTGTGCAATGGAAGGCTGTACAGGTGCAGGGTCTTCTATGAAGTCGGAGCAAGGCGGTGCAGGTTCTGAAGCCAGCGCGGCCAGATGTGCCTCAAAATCTTCGGCGATGCTCCTGGGAGGCGATGCTGGTTGAGACTCCACTTCGATTGGAGAGGAAGGTGCGGTGGTCGTGCGATCTTGGCTTTGCAGGGCCCAACGACGTCTCATGGTTTGAACCGTTTGAGCAGAAAAAAGGCTGCGGGAGATGCTGTGCGTTGCTTGCGGGTTGTGTGTGCCGTGCTGTGCTGTGCAATGCAGAAATGGCAACTGAGCTGAAGCGACAGAGCTGGCTGGTGCATTCAGGGCCGGGCCAACCTGAGGGGCCAGGCATTGCCTGGCCGAGAACACCTGGATGTGCTCGTTCCGGTGGTCCTGACAGGCTTGATTGCATGGCAAGTGGCACACCCGTGAGTGCACCAGTGAGGCCTTGCCAGGCAGTGCAGGGCTTCTGTCCTGACAAAAGCGAGCATAGCTGCGTAGCGACGGCTTGCTATATAGGAAGTGCAGTGCCGTGGCAGTGCTTTTTTGCTGGCTGCCGGGCGCGGCAGTCTGGGCAGTTCGATGCTGCCGTGCATTTCAAAAACCACTGCAAGTGCGGTGCGATGCTAGGCTAAAGCATAATGATGCTTGTTCATTATCATTAAGGCTAGGCTACGGTCAGATATGATGCAATGCGGGGCGGTGCAGGGATGTCAGGTGGCTCAATCCGAGTCCTGATCATCCCTTTCTTTGCACTTGCTGCAGCGGTGCGGCGCATGGCCGTCGCTTGGGGGGGGGTACCGCAACTTTTTGTTGCAGGCCGCCCCCCCAAACTTACAATTCGTCTCGCACATTGCCGCGCAGAGCCAGTCGCCTTTGGCGCTTTTGTAGGCAGGGCGCTCATCCCCTAGGGGTGAGGTGTACCACTTCACCTCGCAGTGGATGTGCGGGGACAGTGCCACGCGGCGCGAGGCCGGGCGTAGCGTTGCGTGTGGCGGTGGCGGGGGAGGGTATCCCCAGCCGGCGGGGCAGGGCGGGGCAGGGTGGTGCGGGTTGCTGTTGCCAGGGCGGTGGTGCTGCTGTGAGAGGGGCGTATGCCATATGCTGTGCAAAAGGCGGTGCATGTTGGGGGGGGCCCCATTCTTGCTTCCCCCAGCCTTTGCCAAACTCAGGGGCCCCCCCCATTTGTCCGAAATGCGGTGACGAGGGCATGGCATTGCTAGGAGCAGAAGACCCCCAGTCGTCTTCCACATCGCTCCACCTGGGGCGAGGCGGTGTGCGGTTGCGGCGCGGCGTGTGCTCCCGCTCTCTGCGAGGCGTAGTGCGGGGCGATGCCGGTGGTGTGGGCTCCGGAGGCGGTGCGGGTTGCGCCTGCTGTGCTGGGGGGGAGGCTGGGCTTGGTGCTTTGCTGGGGGCCCTGTCCCGGGAGGCGCTTTGGCTGGGATGGTGGTTGTGGGGGGCGGTGCGGCTGCTGCTGCTGCTGCTGCGCTCTGCGGTGCGGTGCTTGGTGCGGGCTCTGCTGGACCAAAAATGGTCAGGCGGGCCTCGCTGAGCTCGCTTTGCAGTGCGTCGATTCTGCTGTAGCCGAGCTGCCGAAATGCACCGATGCGTTGCTCGCGAGACGCCTGCAAAAGTGCTTGCAGTGCTGTGCTCGTTCCGGCCATGCCTTGCTATGCGATGCGAGGCGAGGCGAGTGCGGAGGCAATGCGGTGCAATGCAAAAGCAAGAGTGCTTGATCAAAAGGCTATGCAACATCATGTGTAGTTGTACAGTGCGAGACAACACCCAGGCAACGAAAGCAGTGCAACACGATGCAGATGCAGGGCTTGAGCAGTCCTCGCAAGTCGATGTGGTAGAAATCCAGGACCTGGGCAGAGCGTGTTAGGGCCAGGCGGGGGCTTAGGGGTTGCAAAAAAGGCTTGGCGCAAGCGACTGAGGTGCCGAGTCGAGGTTGTAGTCGTGACCTTGGCGAGGCAGCGATGATTTGCCGGTAGCAAGTGAGGCCTTGCTAAAGCTTTGCTGAGCTGGGCACTGCGTGGCCAGGCAAAAAAGGGGCCTTCGTGGCAAAAGGCAGCGCAAAGAAAACAGAGAAGAGGCTTCTCTGGGGCCCTTGCTGGGCTGATGCTGTCATGTGACCTGCCAGGCGCGGCAAATGCCGAAGAAGAGACCAGCTGGACTGGCCTGAGGGTGCAGCGCGGCTGACCTGACAAAGCGATGCGAGGCTATGCGAGCCCAGCACAAAACAGCAAGTTTGAGGCAAACTTGCAAAGGAAAAGTCGGGAAGCAAGGCGTTCTATTTCCTTATGCGTGGCTGTGCAATGCGTTGCCAAAATCATCAATCAATGAACTCGACTACGCAGAGCGTGCTGCGTTGCGGGTTGAAAGAAAATGGTGGCAAGATCTGTGCAAAAACATCGTGATCATGGTGGCGGAGCCAAACCATTGCAGTGCGTCCGTCCAAATCGATGGTACCTGTGCGTTGCATAACGCTCTGTATTCTGCGGTGCAATGTCGATGCAGTGGCTCGCAATGCTCGAGTTTCTGCATATGCGAAGTGCTTGAGTAAATAAAATACAATATGGCTATCCAGCGATGTCCATGTCTTGCGCCATGAGCTGTGCTCTGCAGTGCTGGGGCTTTGTGTGGCGGTGCCTTGCCGGGAACTGCGGTGCATAGCATCCAATGCAAAAGCGCCGAAATGCATTGCATTCCACTGCAGTGCGGTGAAGGAAAAACGCAAGAGCCGATACCTGTAAACGTCAAAGCTCCGCCGTGCACTGCGTGCGGTGCGTTGCAACCTGCGTTGCAGTTGCTGGCGCCATGCGACGAAAATTGATGCAATGGTGAGCCAGGCCCAGGCTGAGCGGGGCGTCGCAAGCATTGCGGTGCAGGGCTATGAGCTGTATCTATTCAGAGCTGCGTTGGCAATGTGTCGATCATGATTCGATAAAAACCACAAGCTGTTGGCGGTGCGGTGCACTGCATTGCAAAGCTGACTTATGATTTTGCGTTCGTGCCATGCAAGGCTGCTCAAAATAAAGCTTGCAGTGCGTTGGGAAAGCAGAATCTCCTTGAGCTCAGCGATAGAAAGCGTTGCAAGGTCAGATCTGCTTGGTTGTGCGATGTAGATGCTCATCAGGGCCTCTACCTGCCGGGCGTGGCTGTGAAGGCGTGGAAGCAGCGAACAGAAAACCACACCAGAAAGATCGATCATTCTGTCCTTGCAGCCAGCGGAAAATCTGAAACACTTCCACTAGAGGTGAACGGGTCCTTGTCCTCGATTTTTGTGGCGCAGGTTTTCCCTTGTTGTTGTGTTCCCGGAAGCATCGCGAAGGGTTCTTCCGTGCGAAGCCCTTGACAGAAGTACACAAAGTGTGGTGTAGTACATCGAGTGAAGTGCATAATACATAGAGTGAGATGCATGTTACATAAAATGAATAGAGTGAAGTGCATCGACCCTAAAGAATCATAGAGTCAAGTATACATGTACATAGAGTCATATTAGTTTAGTCCAGTAACCAATGCCTATAAACCCGAAACTTTAAGCCTTAAACTCTTAAGCAATAAAGCCTAAACCCGAAGCCTTAAACCAACAGCCCTAAACTCTAAACCCTAAAGAGTCATAGAGTCAAGTATACATGTACACATAATCAAATTAGGCTAGTCCAATCCAATGCATAGAGTCAATCAAGTACATAAGTCAGGTACACAGGTACATAGAATCATAGCGTCACTTCACTGTATGTACTATGCACTTGATTCTATGTGTTTCACTCTATGTATTATGCGCGTAACTCGATGTACTTCACTCCTTAAGCAATAAACCCTAAACCCTAAGCCTTAAACCTTCAACCTTAAACCGTAAACCTTAAAGAGTCATAGAGTCAAGTAGACATGTTTACATAGAGTCATATTAGTCTAGTCCAATCCAGTGCATAGAGTCAAGTACATAAGTCAGGTACACAGGTACATAGGATCATAGCGTCACTTCACTGTATGTACTATGCACTTGACTCTATGTGCTTCACTCTATGTACTATGCTCGTAACTCGATGTACTTCACTCCTTAGCAATAACCCTAAACCTTAAGTTTTAAACCTTCAACCTCAAACCGTAAACCTTCAAGAGTCATAGAGTCAAATATACATGTACACATATTAATCTAATCCAGTCCAATGCAAAAAGTTAAGTACAAAGTCAGGTACACAAGTACAGAACAACAGCACCAACAGTAAATTTGAAAGTTACAGAGACTGGACAGCAGGCTTCAAATGTGAGCAGAGCAGATTCAACTTCGTCTTCGTTTGCAACCGGTTTCCGGTTTTGACCCAGTCAGTGTTGCTTGCCGTGCTTCTTTTTTGACTGACGTGTCTGAGGGAGTTGAGGCTTTAAAGGCGCTTTAAGGGGAAACGGCGATTGAACCAACCTTTTTTAAAGGGGGCTGAAAGGAAGCGATTGCAGCTCGCAGCCACGGTGCGTCCCGTTCCGATGCATCCGTTCCTTGCTTTGACACTGTTTTGTCACCGCAACATGCGCGCAGTAGAAACACTCACTTTAAAGTAAGCGGTGGTCTGGGGAATTTCTCACAGTTTCCAGGCAAGAAAACAGACTTCCTGCATTTATGTCAGAAATAGAGGCGGCATCCTCACAAGAGTTTTATTTTGCCCAGCCAAATTTATCAGAGTTTGCAGGCAATTCGAAAGCAGACTTCCTTGCAGCTCGATCTTTAGTCAAGAATAGAGGCGGATCCTCAAAAGATGTTGAAATTTCCATGCAAAACAAAGCTGAAATTTTCAACAAACAGCGTGCTCTTGCTGAAAGCTTCATCTTTTTTTGGCGTGATCGGACCTTGTCGACAAGCTCTCAGTCCCTACAAACGAGACAAACCAATAAATTAACGGTGAACAAGACTCTAGAAGTAAGGCAAAAAAAATGCTGCGTTTTGGCTGAGCGCCCGTCGACTATGGCTGTAGCACTCAGTCTCTACAAACAAACAGACAACAAACAAGCAACCAAAAACTGCAAGCCGTTCAACCCATCTGTGAAACGTCAGACAACAGGAGTCACAGTCGAGCACACCAAAGTCCAGAAGTCCAATTTGCAGGGAAGAAGGGCTTCAGAGGTGTTCGAGTCATTGCGACTCAAAGCCGGCCCGAAATGACCGCAACTCCGATCGAGGCAGACGATCCACGGTGTGTGTAATTCGGTGGTAGAGTGTCGCAATTTCCAAATGTGATACTGGGGAGGCCCATAGTGGCGAAGCCAGGATTGCTTTCGTTTCGTGGCCCAGAAACGGGGTCGTCCGCAGCATCATTTCTTGGGCTCATCCTGCCTGGAGATCAGTGTCAGTTTGCAATGTCTTCGAGGAATCTCGAGAATCTTTTTAAGCCAATCGAGATCTTTGACGTTTATTAGGATGCATCGCTGCGACACGATCATCGAAGCACCTGTCTAGGATTGCCAAGATCTATGGCTCTATGGAGTCAGCAATAGCCAATAGCTTGCAAGATCATCGAAGCTTAAGCCTTTTTCTAGCTCAGCAAGTGGACTTGGAGCCAGCTCCGGCAAAGAATTCTCTGTAGCAAAGAAAGAAGAAAGGCAGCCCCCGTGTTCGTTCAGGTCCGAGGCTTCTGGTGACCCCTTTCATACATCCGGGCCACAAACGTGTGGCTTTGAAGCCACATAAGCCACAAACGTGCGGTTTTTGACATCAAGACCACTTAACGTGTGGTTCTCAAGCCACATCAACGTGTGGTTTTGAGGCCACATCATCTGAGCGGTCACAAGGTCCCGCTTTTTGCGAGAGTCCCAACCGGGTCCCACCGGGCCCATCCAAGTCCCACCTTCTGGGTCACCCAATCCCGTTTTTTGCTTGCCGGGTCTTATCGGGGTGTCACCGGGTCCCATGTTTCCCACACAAGAAGTTTTATCTGGTTGTCACGTGTCCCATACTTTGCTAGCCAGATCGAATCCGGGTCCCACCGCGTCCCACCGGGTCCCATCCGGGTCCCACCTGGGTCCAACCGGGTACCATTTTTCTAGGGCCGGGTCCCACACCCCGTTTAGGTTTTAAAAGTTTAAATCAACGGCGAGGCGGGACCCATGCACGGTTTTTGTGCATGGAGCTGCCTTTAGCATTGTAGTCCAGGTCATGTCCCAAACGGTGTCAACACTTCAGTGAAAGCATGCATGAATCAAAGCATGTTCTCGCGAAGCTCGCACTGCTTCAGCAGTTGAGGCACTCTCGTTTGCCGTGTGCTTTCCGAAGGTGGAGGAACGAGATAAAGAAGATTAGCATGGCCCCTGCGCAAGGATGAGCCGAGAAATCTACCAACATGAAGCACAAGATAGCAGGAACAGCTGCAAGCTGCAGGAACTACAAGACCAGAAGAGTGCAGAGACTACGGTAAGATTGTAAGCTCCGAACCCACGACAGTTTCTGTCTCGAAACCCCACAAATGACGGTTCGAGAGGCTTTGCACTGTTGGTGAAAATCGCCTTGAGCGGGCCCCCCCCCTGTGCCCGTTTCTTTCATGTTGATTTAATGTACTTCCATAAGAAAGCAAGGCTTGGAAGCCTTAACCCTGAAAGCTTGTTTTGTTCCAAGCTGGACGCGCGCCTGTGTGCCACAGTCGCCTTGTTGTGTAGCAGTCAGGCGGACGTGCCTCAAAGTAGAAGAATTCGCGACCCCCCAAAATGGGGCCGTTTGGCGGCCCCATTTTTGGGGTCGGGGTTCCAAGCCTCCAACTCATGCTCAAACTATATATTTAATGAGGCCGGGCGCATGTCGCAGCCCTGTTTTCGGGGCCGCGAAACGGCCCCATTTTTGGGGTCGCAAATCGCAAATGTTCGGGGCCAACCAGCTGGATCTCGGGCGTGCGCCTGCCTGCCTTTGTTCCCGCAGTTTTGGGCATCATGCAGACGCAAGATTGAAAAGCCAGAAGTCTTGTCCAAAGCAGCTGCACGCTCACCTTAAATGCCACAACCAGCGGATTTGCAACTGGGGAGGCCCATTGTGGCGAAGCCAGAATTGCTTTCGTTTCGTGGGCCCAGAAACGGGGTCGTCCGCAGCATCATTTCTTGGGCTCATCCTGCTTCTATATCCACTGGAGATCAGTGTCAGTTTGCAATGTCATCGAGGTATCTCGAGGATCTTTTTAAGCCAATCGAGATCTTTGACGTTTATTAGGATGCATCGCTGCGACACGATCATCGAAGCTCCTGTCTAGGATTGCCAAGATCTATGGCTCTATGGAGTCAGCAATAGCCAATAGCTTGCAAGATCATCGAAGCTTGTTGAAGCTTTTTTCTAGCTCCAGCAAGTGGACTTGGAGCCAGCTCCGGCAAAGAATTCTCTGTAGCAAAGAAAGAAGAAAGGCAGCCCCCGTGTTCGTTCAGGTCCGAGGCTTCTGGTGACCCCTTTAATACATCCGGGCCACAAACGTGTGGCTTTGAAGCCACATAAGCCACAAACGTGCGGTTTTGACATCAAGACCACTTAACGTGTGGTTCTCAAGCCACATCAACGTGTGGTTTTGAGGCCACATCATCTGAGCGGTCACAAGGTCCCGCTTTTTGCGAGAGTCCCAACCGGGTCCCACCGGGCCCATCCAAGTCCCACCTTCTGCGTCACCGAATCCCGTTTTTTGCTTGCCGGGTCTTATCGGGGTGTCACCGGGTCCCATGTTTCCCACACAAGAAGTTTTATCTGGTTGTCACGTGTCCCATACTTTGCTAGCCAGATCGAATCCGGGTCCCACATCCTTGCCGTCGCGGCCGTCTCACCCATTGGGCGCCCGCCCGTTTGCACCTCTCACCGCCTTCGCGGGCGCGGTCAAAAGTCTGAAGCCTCTGCGTGTGTGCCTCTCCCCCCCCCCTCCCTTAAGTTCGGCTCGACTGCTCAAGCCCCTCGCAGGGCCTGGCGGATCCCTTCGGCTCAGCTTCTAAGGTGATCGCCGGCATGGCGGAACCGCCTCGGGGCTCTTTCGCCGAACTGGTCGCCCTGGCGCACCGGGCGGGCCAGACCGACCACTTGCCGGCTGTCCGGGCGGCTGGGGTGAAGTGCATCCCCGACCTCTTCTCTCGCATCGACGCCTTGGCAGCCGCGGGCGTTCCGCCGGCGGCCATTGAGGCGCTGCTGGCCGCCCCGCCGCCGCCAGCTGTGGCGACGGATCTGGCTGTGATATCGTCGGCCCACGCGCCGGGCCGGCCCGACGTCCCTCGACGGCGGGTGCCCTTGCGGGCTAACCTGCGGGCGGCCCTGGACGCCCTGCTGCCGGCGAACCGCAACCGCTCCGTGGAGGAGCTCCGTGACGGGTACCTGGCGGAGACCTCAAAAGGGCCGTACGCGTCCAGGCTTAAGACGTGGATGGCTCTGTCCTACCAGGGCCAGGTCGACCCTTGGCCGGTGTCCGCCGACACCATCGACCACCGGGTCCCATCCGGGTCCCACCTGGGTCCAACCGGGTCCCATTTTTCTAGGGCCGGGTCCCACACCCCGTTTAGGTTTTAAAAGTTTAAATCAACGGCGAGGCGGGACCCATGCACGGTTTTTGTGCATGGAGCTGCCTTTAGCATTGTAGTCCAGGTCATGTCCCAAACGGTGTCAACACTTCTTCAGTGAAAGCATGCATGAATCAAAGCATGTTCTCGCGAAGCTCGCACTGCTTCAGCAGTTGAGGCACTCTCGTTTGCCGTGTTCTTTCCGAAGGTGGAGGAACGAGATAGAGAAGATTAGCATGGCCCCTGCGCAAGGATGACACGCGCAAGCCGAGAAATCTACCAACGTGAAGCACAAGATAGCAGGGACAGCTGCAAGCTGCAGGAACTACAAGACCAGAAGACTGCAGAGACTACGGTAAGATTGTAAGCCCCGAACCCACGAGGGAGGCTTTGGAAGGCTTCAGTTTCTGTCTCGAAACCCCACAAATGACGGTTCGAGAGGCTTTGCACTGTTGGTGAAAATCGCAAGCTTCGCGACTCCAAATGTAGGGGTGGAAAAGTCCAGCAATTCTGGCTTCTGAGCGGGCCTCCCCTGTGCCCGTTTCTTTCATGTTGATTTAATGTACTTCCATAAGAAAGCAAGGCTTGGAAGCCTTAATCCTGAAAGCTTGTTTTTTTCCAAGCTGGACGCGCGCCTGTGTGCCACAGTCGCCTTGTTGTGTAGCAGTCAGGCGGACGTGCCTCAAAGTAGAAGAATTCGCGACCCCCCAAAATGGGGCCGTTTGGCGGCTCCATTTTTGGGGTCGGGGTTCCAAGCCTCCAACTCATGCTCAAACTATATATTTAATAAGGCCGGGCGCATGTCGCAGCCCTATTTTCGGGGCCGCGAAACGGCCCCATTTTTGGGGTCGCAAATCGCAAATGTTCGGGGCCAACCAGCTGGATCTCGGGCGTGCGCCTGCCTGCCTTTGTTCCCGCAGTTTTGGGCATCATGCAGACGCAAGATTGAAAAGCCAGAAGTCTCAACCAGCGGATTTGCAACTGTACTTTCTACACAGATCTGAATTTTGGATTTCGTGTGCACGATCGTGACACAACTCCGGAGCTGACCGTTGTTCGACGGAACTTTGACTTTTGGGCTCCACCAGCAGTCTTGGACAGCTTTAGCGTCTTGGAAGAGGTTCGTCCGATCCGAAGACAGGCGCCTGCAAAGAACCTGTGTTCACCGCGGAGTTGCGCAGTCAAGTTGGCTGCCTTCCTTCTTGCCGTCCCTGGAACAATGCAAGCTGCGTGGAAACTCCAGATTCCTTCATTCTGAGCATCAAGTAGCGGCAGAGGGGGGCCCGTTCCATCCGAGCAGCTGAGGGTCGACGCCAACTGGTCGCGCCGCACTTTCTGGGCCATTGGACTTGGGGCCAAGGAGGGACGTCTGCGCTGTGCTCTTCTCCCCTCACGACTCCTAACCTTGCCGGCACGTCGACATACGTCGATGTCCGTTATTGACATGATTTGGCCTTCCCTCTTGCCTTGGTATGTGCGTAGAGCGAGGATCCGGCCAACGTCATTCCTCGGGCTTCGACTTGCTCAACGGCAGGCATGGGCAGAACCCCGCACCTTCCCTCTATTGCAGTCAGCAGGGTGCATTTTGCTGCCTGGTGGATCTCTTGTTTGGGCCTTGTTGCACTCGCCAAGCAGCCTGGGGCGCGTGGATGCTGGCCTCAGCACGGCCAGACTCTTACCATGACCTCGACTGTCTTGGGCGACCCAATTTGGCTTCCCCCATGCATTGCATCGGCGACACACACTGTGTGCGCTCAGTCTGCACACCTGCCGATGTTGACCTTGCGCATTGTAGCGGACGGGGGGGGGAACCTTGGCCGCCCTGCTCCGTGGTTGCGGCACACCGCAAGTTGTCCTTGAACACAGTTGGTGCAGCTGTCATCAAGCGGGTTCTCTTCCTCACCCGCCTCCCGGTCGAAGCCGCTTCTCAACCGCGTCTTCAGATCTATTTGCTGGACCTTGGCTGCAGTTGCTGCAGCAACCAAGCCCTCGTCCGAACCAGTTAGGATGCCCAAGGCCCTGAGGCAGGTCCTTTTCGGATCAGGCCCTGAAAAGCCTATGACAATGATCTCTGTGCCGTCACTGTCGTTACGAATCCAAATATATCCGAGACTAGGTGCAGCTTTCATGGCAACCTGCCTTGCAGCTGCGGGCGCGTCGTCCATGTGCCCAGCTTCCCTGCGCGCCTCGAGTCCAGCCACAATGCCGGGAATGGAATGAGCCACTGCACGGAGGATTGCGCCGGGTACAAGCTCGCAAGCCACCAGCATCAGGTCGCGGCAGGGGCCCGTCCCATCCGAGCAGCCGCACCGTCTTGCCTTGGCCCAAGCCTCGTCAGGGGCGACCCGTTGCCGTTCTTGGAACGTTCCTGAGTTGCGCTGTGCTGGGTCTCGACGCACAACAAGTTTTTCCCTACGGCCCGCATCCTGGCCTGGCCACACGCTTTGTGGGCGGCGATTGGCGGCGTTGGACGCCGGCATCCAATTCGCCACTATTGCACACCGTGACTCGATTGGTCTCGTCCTCGGGGTGCGGTCGCATCTGACCGGCTTTGAGTCGCGACGACTCTGGCTCCGCATCATGTCTAGAAGCCGCTCGCCGCGGTGGGCGTTGGACTTTTGGATTTTGGTGTGCTCGATCGTGATGAAACAAAGCACAGGGGCTGTCCGTTGTCTGTCGAGACTAGAACGGCTCCCGGAGCTTGGATTTGGCTCCACCTGCTGCTTTGGGCGGCTCAGAGCGACGGCTCTTTGTTGCTTCGGATCGGTCGCTGAGGCTTCGTAGTTTGCTGAACGGCTCCCACCGGCAAAGCCTGTGCGCCGCAGCTTGCAGAGCTTCGCTTTTGTCTCACTGTTTTGTAGTTCTGTGCTTTGTAGTTTGTTAGTTTGCTTGTAGGGACCGAGTGCTACAGCCGTAGTCGACGAGGCCCATTCACGCCAAAAAAGATTCCTTCATTCTGACTTTCTTCCAGAGTCCGCCAAACAGATTTTGATCGCTGGCATTGTCTCAGTCAGCAAAAGTTTGTCTGCTTTTTCTACCTTCCAACTGGCAATCTCACAACTGCACTTGAAGAAGCTGAGTCTGATTCCAGATGGAAGCTTTCAATGCACTGCTGAACGCAGTGAAGCATCCGCCCAGACTGCTGTCGCCCAGTGTTGCCGCCGTTGCCAGCAACTGCGTTCCGCCTAAAGACGAGAAGGACTTTAAGGCAACTCCGCAACAATTCCAGGTCGACGGCAAAGACAACTGGCTGCACTTCTCCAATTGCATCTAGTGGAAGTTCCTGTTGGATGAACTACTCAAGTAGATGGCCTCAAGCACTTGCTCTCCAGTGCAAAGGAGAGTACAAGTCACTAGTGCGGGCCAAATGTCTCTTGATTCCAGAACCTATCCACGTCCCAACACCGAGCAATTGCATCCTTCAAATGTTAAGGTTTCATTCAGCAAATTTTTTTTTTGGTCCAGTGTTTAGCAAGTATTCCCACACCTGTTTTCCAATTGAAAAGCCGCAGAGTCCGTACTACTGCATTTGGAAAATTGTTTGTAAAGCCTTTCCAGCAAGTTCTTCTTCTTTTTGGCTCTTTCTTCCAGTGTTCAGCAAATGCTTCAGCAGTTTTGCATTTCCTCGGCCACGTTTAAAAAGCCGCGTTCCGCGCCACTGCAAATTGAAAAATGTTTGCAAAGCCCTTTCCCGGCACTCAGCCACTCACCCACTGACTCACCACTGATCTCACTCACCTCACTCACCGCACTCACACTGGCATAAGCGAAATTTCACCAACTCAGCTTCTTCTTGTTTGTGTCACAAACTTACCCTTTTGTTTCCGTGCTTCTCGTACATTGCTACAGACATGACGATTGTGGTTTGGCCTACAGGTTCATGTTCCTGAAGCAAGAGAAACTACACTTGCTCGGTCTTGTGCAAGAAGGTGACAGGTTTTTCATTGTGGAGTGCAACAAGAAAGATCAGAAGCATGACGGGCGGCCAAAGTTGGAGGTGCGTTGGTTTGTGAATAAGAATAGGGAGAAAAATCAGAAACTTGTTGGTTTCAAATACATTCGGCTTGAGTGTATGTTGACAGGTGGAGCAGTCCATATTGAAAAGGAAGTACAGTCATCTTCCTTCAACTCTTGCGAAGAAGCAGATGGTCGCGGACAACGTGCCCGAGGCACATATTCCAACGACTCGTGCTTTGGATGGTTCACGCCACAGGTACTTGAAAACAACAGGCGAAGTTCTGTGTGGAACTGGTGGGAATGTTGAAAGACTTTTTGAACAATCCGCCAGCACCGGTGTCTGTATTCGAGAGCATGAACGCTACAGTCTCCGAAGATGAAGATCGCCTTGCCTTTTTTGAGGCATCCAACATGCAGGCCGCCACGGAGTACATGGCAGGAAGTGAAAGAATCATTTTGATCTCCGACTGCACCTACCAGACAAACCATCAAAGATTGGTTCTTGGAAGTTTGGGACTTGCAGTACTTCACAAAGATGACCATGGAAAGGTGAGGTGTCGGTTTTGGCCTGTGGTGTTCAGTGTCTCTGAAGCTGAAGATGAGAGTGCGTATGATCTCTTGTGCAAGGCTTTCATTGACAAGACGGGTGTGAACCCGGCAAAGGTGAGCAACATCTTTCTCGACGGCCATGCGGGTGCGTTTGCAGCTATGCAGCACTGCTTCACAGGTGCATGCATCCATCGGGATCTTCAACACGTGAAGAAGAACATCAAGGAGAATGCCTGCAAACTGCAAGACCGCAACTTGAAAACTTACATCACCGACGTGGTCGAGTTTTCAGCGAAGCTTTCGCAACCCAGTCAGTTTCATACCGTCTGGAAAGACACTGCTTGCAAGTGGAGTGGTGCTGTGTTGTGGATTTTCGTTCGGCTCCCTCTACAGCATGCTTCCGATGAGACTGCTGACCCCTGTGCCCGTTTCGAGACGAAAACGAAGATGCGCGAGTGATTGTTCGCATTGCAAATTGACATTGAGTGAGCATCTTTGACGCGTGGCATGTTCACTCACCGCTCGCTCTCTCAATCTCTCTTTTGCTCACATGCGGTTTTAGACAAGGAAAATATGGTTGGGTCTCGAAGAGAGGAATCCTTCATTTTCCGTTCGAAAATGGGTTTGAAAGCTTTCGTTTTAAAAACCAAGCATGTTGGTTTTCAGCCATGTCAATGTGTTGCTCTTTGTGAACACTTGCTGGGCTGTAACTTTTCCCCTTCAGGGGAGGGAGGGCGGGAAACCCTTGTGTACATTCACCAATGCGTGTTTTGTCCCACCCACCCTACCCTGTGTCACGCATTGCTGTTGTGGATGTGGTGGCATGACGTTCGTTCGGCTCCGCCCTCCATGCTTCCGACGAGACTAACCCCTGTGCCCGTTGTCGAGAAGAAAACGAAGATGCGCAAGTGATCGTTCGCATTGCAAGTTGAGTGATTGCATCTTTGACTGCATAGCATGTTCACTCACCGCTCGCTCTCAATCTCTCTTTTGCTCACATTCGGTAAGGAAAATGTGGAAGCGACCTTCAGAAGGCACATAGCAGCTCCTCTCGAAGGCCGTGCTAGGTGATGCTGACATATGCATGTTGAACCTTCTTACCAACTCGCTTAAGCTTTGTTAATTCGTGAACTTTGCTTTTTGTTTTCATGCGCCTTCGTTGTTTTTTTAGCGCTAAGAACCATATCCGTTCAATAACGCTTTTCGGAGATTTTGGTTTGGGATTGTGTCCTCTTGCGGGAGACACTTTGCCGGATAGTAGCTTGCAGGATCACTCACTCAATCAGTTGGCTTGTTCAAACTTTCAAATCGGACTCGTGCAACCATCTCTTGTGGCCACAGCGTGGCCAAAGACGAATCCGTCAAGCCGGGGAGTATTCGACCAGCGTGACGCACATGTCAGTTTGCATTGTTTGCATATTGTGCGATGTTTGCCAGTCGCCGTGAGAAAGCTAAATCACATAACAAATCGGACGTTTCGTTTAATGTTTCATTTGTTTAGAATTGGGTGTACTGAGTTAAATATTGGGGTTGGTTGAAGATCGGGTTTGCTTTTAGGGTTTAATTACTGGGATTGTTCATGATTTCTGGTCGCAATTCCTTGATTTTGGATGTTTTTTCTCCAAGGGTTTGGTGTATTTTGGTTAAGGCTTGGGGGTTGTTCGGTGTTGAACGTTTGAATTGTTAGGGTTTAGATTGAGTTTTTGGGATCGAACGTTTAGGGTTTGGGGCTAACGGGCTTCAGTGTTGGGAATTAGAAGGGTTTACGGGTTCAGGGTTTAAGGTTTGTGATTGTGTAGGTTTTGGGTTATTTAGAGTTCAGGGTTGAGGGTGTGGGTTGGGGCTCTTAAGGTTTATGGCTGGTATTGTGAGAGGTTTTGGGTTCTTTTGTTTGGGGCTTTGTTTTTTCTGGCTTGAGGTTTGGTTGGGTGTGTGTACGGTTGTTGGCAGTTTAGGGTTTTGGATTTTAGGTTGCTTGAGGTTCGCGTTATCTAATGTGGGTGGAAGGTTTGGTTTGGGACTATTCAGCTTTTCGGGTTTAGTTTCTTTGTCGCGGCTGGGTTGGGGTACAGGGGGGGTGGGCGATTGCGTGGAAACAGAAACACAACGGCGATGAAAGGCTGCGGAGCCACGCCGCGGGGTGTTCACAGCACGGTTCATTGCGTCACCGTTACCATATATCTTTGTCTGATTGTTAATCACAGACGGCTAACAATGGCCTTTCAGGCCACATTACTGCGAAAACAACCGAAATCGCTTGGTGATGCTTGCCTGGACGTTTGAGAGTTCCGGACTGAAACAGACCGAGGTGCAAGTTGGTGCTACCGTATATGTGAGCGTCATTTTCTGCGTTTCCAATGGAGGAGGAACATCCATTACTCCCAGATTATTCAAAGTTTTGCTGATGGAGTGTCCTGATGCTCCGATGTGTGCACGGATGCTTCGTGCCTGGATCAGGTAACACAACAGAGGTTACAATTTGCAGCCATCATCGGATGTTCCTGTTGCAGTGATTTGCCTTATGTTGTGCAGGCGTTGATGGGACTCTCCAAAGTGTGGTCAATTATCGGCCGATGTAGAAACAATTGTCGAGCGATCGTTTTTTGTGTTGTATTTTGTTCATCCGCTGCTAAAGCACATGATCTTTAGGTTCCAGCACATGAACCCGACATTTGATTTGAAAGAATGTCAGTCTCTTGGAATCTCCAGACCCGACTTGGCCGCCGGAAAGCACCATCAATGATTTTCGCTCGCACGAGTGGGTGAATGCCATCGTACAAGAGCTCAGCGATGTGAATTCGCATTCTTGTGTGTAAATAGGTCAAAAGTGCGATGCGTAAGTGCAATATTGCATTGCATAGACTTCAATCAATCTTTACTGTTGTACGGACGGAATTTGTTTCTGCTTCCGCAAGAGAGCCTCAATAGAGGCGAATTATATGCTCGTTGATGGCATGACCCTGGTTGTGGGAAATTTGTCATTCCGTTCCTGTAGCTGGAAACTATCCGAATAGTTTGGCGGGATCCCAATTGTGAGGATACCCGGAATCAAGTGCTCCGTTACTAGGATCCCGAGTAGCACGTTACCAGGATACCAGCGTGCCAGCAATGCATAAAGTGTTGGAGATAAGTGCTGGTAAGATGCCAGCAAATCAGTGTTGAGATAGCAGAGGTTAAATGTTAGGATAGCTTCAGGCGCCAACGCTGTAAAGGGCGCAAGTGAAAGTCTGCTAAGTGCAGGCAGCCCTATGGAATTGGGGATCTGCGTTCTTCGTGAACCAATAAGGTTCGGGATATTTCGCAACCGTTCACTGCTCCATTCGATGGGCTTTTTGTTCACCTTTGGGTGGCAATCGTTTAACCTGTTCATACAATTCCTGTTGCAAGATTCGCCACGCCACAACGCAAGCTAAGCGATTTCGGATCTCTTTGTCAGGCGGTGTCTCGCCAGGCTCCACGTGGCCGAGAAGACCAACACACACGCACAAAGATAGAGTTCTTTTTTGCGGTTTGTCGCGGTTAAACTCTTCACCCACCCCTCCACTCCGGCTCGGCAGTCCCCGCCAACCCCTCTCCCCAACTCCTCCCCAACTCTTCCCCCTTGCCCCCAAAACCGCTTACATCCACCCGGTACGAGGTTCTGAGGCTAAATTGGTTGTTAAGCCAGTCATTGCTGCCACTCGCTTGGGTTTTCCGGAATTGTAACTGATGTTTGGGATAAGTTTTGCCCACAACCCCTCGCTCTTTGAGGCTGTGGGGCTTTGGATTTGGGGAAGCAACCACTCCGTTCAGGGTTTAGGTCTTGGGCTGTTGGGGCAGGGAGGCACTGATGTAGGAAATTGGGATTCTGGGCCATTCGGTGCTTTCGGGGTATTTGAGCTTGCCACCCATTCTTCTTAGCGTTTTTCGTGTTTTGTCAGGTCGGGGTTCGCTCCTTTAGAATTTTGGGTTTCGGAATCTATTCGTTGGTTCGTGACTAGGGCCGGATCCTTGTACGATGCTCGTCTAGCCTGTTCCCGACTGCTCCTGCTTCCTCATTCACTCGGCCGTTACTGTTTCCCGACGAGGCCTTCTTTGTTTCCCTTTTGTTGTTTCAGCCTCATGGTTGCAGACTTTTCGCTCGCCCTAGCCGCAGCCCCGTAGCAGGCGATGAAGACTGGCATTCCGCGAAAAGCACAGGTTCAGGGCTGACTTTTGTTCAAGTTGGATCGCGGCGGGACTCGGACGGGTCTGTGTCTGCCATTTTGTGTTTCATGTTTTATGTGTCCAACTTTCAGTGCGCAACCTGACTCACCGACCTGACGTTGATTATTACTGAACTCGCTTGTTGCGGGCTTCCATGACTGTTGTAGCATGACTGTTCCGATCGTCGTCATGGGATGTGAAGGTGACGGTGACAGGTGCTTCTGTTCAAGCTGCGTTTCCTGTCTTAGTTTCGATCGAAGCAGATTTTGCCCTTGTTGGAGCCAGGTCACAGTGGTTCTCATGCTCAAACGTGTCCCTGGCGAGCATGCTGCACATGTCGGAGTTTCTTTGCGAAGAAAAGGTCACAAACGACCATCAGACCTGCAACCAGACAACGTAATTTGGGAAATGGACATGAGGAGTCATGTGACGTGTAGTGAAAGTGTAATACCGCCTTGCAAGCACGGCTTCGTTCTTGATGTGGAACAATGGTGGCACAAACATAGCCGAGTTGTGGTAGTCTCAACTGCAGCTGCGAAAAGTTGTCAGCTACGGACACGTCACAGGCCCCAGGACCCACAACAGCATGTTCGTGGGGTTTGGCCCAAGTCTGGTGGTAATGCGCCAGAATTCCACGAGTAGTCTGTTGCGTATACATTCCATCCCTCCCGGTGGACATCTTATGAAATCACAAAGGACAGTGTGTCGACATGGGTGTCATGGGAACGAAAAGATTCAACCATGCTTGGGCAGGACGTCGGCTGCTTGCGCGCGTTCGTAGTGCGCCAGTGATCCAGTGGTGAGAATGAGGATTTATCTCCTCGCAGACACTTGCCTCGTAAGGTGATGTTTGTTCAAGGTGGAGTCGTTTAGGGGAGTTGTTTTCTGTAGGGAAGCATGCACTGATGTTGAATTCGCAGATCGACTTGCATGTGCAGACGAGAGTTCTGAAGCTGTGTGATGGCAGTCGAGGTCAGTGCCATTTGCCTGCTCAGTGCAGGGCTGGAATTGGATCAGGACTTGGGCAGAACGAGTAAGCCCAGGCAACAGGTGATCTTTGTTGTTGAACTGATTGGACTCGTGTCGTGGCCTCACAACAACAATTTGAGTAGAATTCAGTGGGCCCGTCTCCTCGCTCTTGTTGACACAGCTTGGGAATATGAGAGCATTTGTTTCGGCAGGGTTGCATGCGCGAGTTGTTCTGCTTCTTTCGACACTTGTGTCAAGAACTGCTCTCTTGGTTTGTGCGTGCTGTCTGATCACATGTTGTAACTTCGTTGTGGTTTTCGCTTTCATCGTATGAAGCTCATACTGGCCCATCTGCACGTGTAATTGCAGGAGTCCTTGCGCGTGGATGCTTCTGCAGCTTTGCCTCTCCACCTCAACGGTGAATACTTCGGGCCGGTTGAGGCTGACATGGCGAGTAACATCATCTCTGACTCTGGGAGAGTATGTGCCATCGATGGGCATGTTCAGCTAGTCCAGCTGGAGTTCGTGAGCTCCTGCAGGTGAGCCGCAGTGGATTCCTCTACAAGCAGGCACCTGGAGTGAACAGCCGTGCTGATTCATGTGATGTCTGCCCCCGTGCATGTGTATTTGCGACTGTGTATATGTGAACATGTCCATATGTTTGGTTTTGATATACCTGCCTACGTATGTATTCATATATCTACCTCATGTTGTTTATCTATTTGTTTATTGAATCTACCTGCCTCTTTACCCGTCTAGAGTCTGGCTATCACTCTCTCCGTGTCTGTCTCTCTCTCTGTCTCTCTCTCTGTCTCTCTCTCTCTCTCTCTCTCTCTCTTTCCCCGCTTCGCTATATGTTGTGTTTGTCTACCACATATCAATCTATCAAATTGCTTCTAGATTTGTCTGCTGAATCCATGCACCCGTCCGTTCGTTTGTACAATCCCTTGTCCACTCTCCGCAGATTAATCCATGCATCTGTATGTCCACTTGTCTCCTCGTCTCTTTGTTTGTTCTTTCTGTCGATCTCACATGACATATTAATCTCCTATGGACTTTGGGTGCAATCAGAGCTGCCTGTTTTGGGTGCAATAATTAATATATATATATATATAAGATATACATACACATAATATGTGTGTCTGTCTGTATAAATATTGACCTCTGTGTGCAATGCACATGCATACCCGCCTGTACAGGACCAGTGTTAGTTCCTTGTCGTTGTTGTTGTGGTTGTGTTGTTGCAGTTGTTCTTGTTGTTGTTCTGTTGTTCTGGGGGTGGGTTCCTATGCTTTGATGAAAACGATGATGGCAATTGTCACCGCGACCATGGAGACCGCCATTTCTGCGGCAGTGTGAAGATTCTGCTCTTTTTTCCGACCGCCTTGTTCCGATGCCGGCTACTTGTTATCATCATTGGCATCCCTAGCCTTTGACGGCCATTCTTTCTTCCATTGGTATGTATGTGCGTTTGAATGTATATGTATGTACCGTATGTATGTTTTGTATGTACGTTTGCATGTATATATATCGGTAGGAGTAGGTATGTATGTAGGTAGGTATGTATGTCCATACCTATCTGTATATATATATATATATACATATCTGTATTATATGTATGTATGTATGTGTAATGTGCCTCGGCATGTATGTACATACATAGGTATGTAAGTATGTATGTATTCTTGTATGTATGGATGTATGTATGGATGTATGTATGTGTGTGTGTGTGTTTGACCTGTTGGTGTGTATGTGCGCTGTGGGTATGCATGTGTTTGAATATGTGGGCCAGGTTGGTGCCGGCTCTCGCTGTACAGACTCAGCCGGAGTGCCATACAGCAGGCAAGTTGTGATGGCTTCAAAGTCTTGTAGGAGTGGACGATGTATGTGCCGTTGAAGTCTCTCTGCAAGGCTGCAACCAGCCTATGCCTTCGGACTTGGCTACTTGGCTGTGTATTGCTGGAATGTGGAAAAAGGGACAACCTCCTCATTGGGTTCATGCATGGGCGTGCCAGGATTCCTTTGCGGCCGATGTTGCGCACATTTTGGGGGCAGCAGCATGTTGTAGTTCATTCTCGAACCGATTGGCCGGGCGTTCCACAGCCGAAGGTGAGTGCATGGACTCGTGCAATGCATTCGCGCTTGGCACATGCCATGGCGTGGGTTTCCAAGAAACACGGCTGCAACTTCATAGAGGAAGGTTCAGCATCGTCAAAATCTTTTGGAGATGCCTCCCTGAGACACCACCCGCGGGAAGAGATGTTTCACACACCCGACCTGCGTGTATAAGCACTTCTCGTCGGAGCTGCTCAAACGATTGTTCCCACTGTCTTTGCAGCATTCCGCATTCCAAACTGTACTGGCAAGGATTCTGTGGGCTGTGTCCTGTACCTTGAGGCTTCGAAGACACAGCATGTTGGTCGGCTTGTTGTTTGAACTGAGAGCTATTGGAAGCATAGTTGAATCTGGGCTGTCGTTTTGCACAAGTCTGCATTTTGCATGGCTGGCAGAGCAGCTCGTCAGCTTTGCGATCTGAAGCCGCTGAAGCCATTTGTCAAACCTGCAGACTGCCCTGAGAGGCTGGTGCCGGCAGCAGCGATGCTCCAGGCCTGAACCGCCAGGCCGGCACCGAGAATCATCGCAGTACACTTGGGTGGTTTTGCGCAGTGGGTGGTGGGTGCCCTTTGAATCGAAAAGCATTTTTCATCCTGACGATTTCTCCTGAATTGCGCAGTCCCCAAGATTCGAGTTAATTTGCAAAATTAGGGTCATAGCATTGCTTCCCATTTTAAGGACTGGGTCCTGTCTGCAAGGTTTGGACACTCATCAACGGCACGGGGACTGGTCCCGTCGCTGCTTCGCAGATGGGTCTGGATGGGCGAGGCCCCGTGTTCTCAGGGCCAAAGGAGGTGGCTTAGGAAGACACTTTCGGTCGAAATCACGTTGCTGCCCACTCCCAGCCTTTCTTCCTGGGCTCCAGGCGGTGCGTGCTACCGTCGACAGCTCGATGCAGCCTGCTATCCAGCTGGACGTGTCCGGAAGATTGTGTGGGAGGGGTGTGTCCCGGCGAAAGCTTCTATCTGTTCAGGTAGAGGCTTCGGGTCTAGAGTCTGGAGTACTTTTTCGCCAACTCGACGGTTGTAGGAGCCTTCGCCGTCTCAGTAGTGACACCGCCCGGAGCTTCGGTTGAGATGCTCGAACATACGACCCTGCAGCAAGCCAGAGTATTTCGTCTCTTTCTGCCCGGGACTGGGTTTTCAAGACGGGGATAAGTTTAGGTCTGAAACGCTCTGAGCACAAGGCCGCTGTCTAACCCATTGGGCCCTGGAGCTGGATGACGGCTCATCTGAGTCGCCGTCGCAAGTGGCGGGCTGCGGAGCTGCACTTGGTTCGAGTGGACACGATCTCACTCTGCCATGCTCAGCTAGCAAGGTTTGGAAGACACGACCCTGCTAACATGATGCATGACAAGGTCGTAACTGGAGAAATTGCGCTGGAGAAGCGCACTTGGATGGTGATGAGTACATACTCGGGATGACACAGCACCTTGCTTCAGTGGCTGTGAATTTTGCAGAATCTGTGGGACAGCGATAAACATGTTCGCAGCCTTAAGCCCATCAGAACCGACGGTTTGGAGCGGATGGGAATTCGGGGAGTGTGCTTGTGTCTGCGAGGTACGGTGGTGGATACTGCAACTTCTACGGCGGCTGGGGTCGACGGTTTGATTTCTTCACCAACAAGCGTACAGTGGCGGCCCAAGACTCTTGATGTGTCATGTGGCGAGCCATGTCAGGCGAGTTTCACCGCATCGAGGAACATGGTTCCAAAAGTAGCTAAGCAGTTTGGCAGTCTTCTGCTCCCACGAACCCTTACTCCAGTTGCCGAAGCCCATGATGCTGCGAGTTCGCGCGAGCGCGTTCTGTCAATTTCCAGGTCATGAAGTGTCGCAATTGCTCAGGTGAATGTGAAGGCGCCAGGAAAGCCGCAGCTTCACGTCGCATCTGAGATCGCCCGACGAGCTGTGACGGTGAGCCGAACGCATCTTGCTGTCACCTATTCTTGCTTCCCTTGCCCATGTGCTGACCCACACCCCCGACGGCTCGTGGTCAAGCCTTGCTGCTTCAGGGTTTTGGCGTTTCCATGAAGGAAAACCCGCCAGTCTCATAAGAACCGATGTTGAGAATGCTGCTGCGCTTCTTCTGCCTTCCTTAAGGAAAGAAGGCGGGAAGTTCTTCATCTTCCACAAGTCCGAGTGGCTGAGCATCTTCGGCTTGCTCCCGAGCCAGGCTCCAGCATGGACCTCGGCTTCTCTTGAAGTGAGCTTTGCCAAGCCTGCTTTCTCTTTGGAGATCTTTCCGGTCCTTCTCAGGTCAAGACTCGGGTGAAGCAGCTTCGCCAGAACGAGATCATCTGGGAGGGGGAGGCGGTGCTGGCCGAGCGAAATGAGTCGGATTCAAACGGCAACAGGCACACAGCACAGGATAACGAAGAATCTTGCCACACAGATGATATGCCGTGCCTTCCTTCATGCGCCCTGTGATTTCTCCGAATCCTGCCATGCCAGAAAGAAGCCAGCCGCATCCTGCGTGTTATCATGTAGTAATGAAGCGGATAGACGAGCTGCATCGAGGCGCAATGTTTGCAGTCATTGTAGTTGTGCCTGGAAGTCACCAGTAGCTTGTGAGAGATGACGAGCACGCTTTTGGAGGTGGTCGTCTGGGGCAACTCGAACGGCCTGCACGGACGACGATCACACGAAGGCAGGGTGATCAGTGCATGGTTTTTCGTCATGCAGAGAAGATGACTGCAACTGACAACGGCACCTTCAGAGACTTGGGATGCGCTGTTGAAGCCTCTGCTCACCATTTTCAGCTGAAGAGAGCTTCACACCGAGCTGTGACAACCGGTGCAGAGCTGTGCATGCAGACATGGTGCAGAACTTGGCGACGGCTTGAAGTAAGATTGTACAGCAAGCCACAGGAAGCTCCGGAGATCCATCAGCAATAGCGTCGCTACAGCTATCCAAGGTGAGCCTGGTCAGTGGCAGTTGAGTGATCTGCTTGTCGCTTGAATGCGACAAACGGCTTTTTTTCAGAGAAGCTTTTTCATTCTCGTGCAGCCTATTACAGGGGTTCGTCCAGTCTTACTCTGGCCTCCTTCTTGGGACAGTGACAGTGCAACGAAGCCTGTGTAATTCACAAACCTTCGTGCTTTAAGGGATCTGCCAGAGCTTGAAACCAGTCGTCTAACGACTTCTTTCTCACCGATCTTTAAAGCACCTTGCGATAGCCTTCCTGTCATTTTTTTGTCCTAAGCCTGCCCCACCGCCCAGCAGCCTTGCTGACATGCTAAGTTCCTGTGCATTTCCGTGGGGAGCAAAGAAGCAGTTTGGAACCTGCTAGTTGCCTGCGGTGCCAGCGCTGAATGTCATGTCGCGTTCTTTGAAATAGTCAGCATTGCTGAGGCAGATAGCCAATAGCCAGACCCCTGCTTTCCGAGTTGCACAGGTACCTTTTGCTGGCCCGGATGCTGGTGCAATCGACTTTCTGCTCTCCAACAGGGCTTCCGCCGTGGTGGGCAGCTTCCTGGCCGTTTCGGAGAAGGACGTGAAGTCGAAGGAAGGGGTGGTGAATATGGAAGAGAAGGTGGGCTGGGGTAGCAGTGGTGTTCTTCAGTGTTTTTGAAGCCTCTCATAACTGCAGAGGTGCAGTTCTCCATGCGCCTGCAGCCTGGCAAGCAGATTCTGGGACCCTTTGTGGGCCCCGTAGCGGGGCTGTACCCCGAGGGCCGAGTCACCCAGGCCCGGTCACTTTGCAACTTCCCGAGCGGAGCCGGCGTGCATCATGTCCACACTGCCTTGCTGAGTACCGTGCAGGTCGGTTTGGCCGATGTTTGCGTCCCCGAACCTCCTGTTGCTCCCAGCCACCGAGCTGCGCCTTAGTTTTTCCTTGTTGTGGCACGTTGAGAGCGAATCTTGTGGAAGTGGGGTGAGCGTACGTGCATTTGCTAGTAAGTCTTCCTATGTGCCGAAGCCAAGGAAACGACACAGCAGGAAACCAGTCGGATGAAGTGCCTCATGCGAAATCTGCTTCTTGCCTCGAAGGTTTAGGGATCCTGCGGATTCGCATTGGCGCAGGATGCGCAGGGCTGACGGGTGCGAACGAGCTGGGAGTTTCTAGCGGCCTTGCAATGATACGTGATGTGCTGCAGCCTCAGGTTGTGACACCCAGCTGTGGTGGCACCGGGGGTGGAGCTGCTTGCAAATTCCCGTTTGAGCTGCTCGTCGGCCTTAGTTTCTGAATCAGCTGAGTTTGACGTTTCAGCACCAAAGACTCTAAGCTTGTTCACACCATGGTCGTCGGCCATTGTCGAACAGCTAGAAACCCAAAAGAAGCCTGTCACTTCATCAACCGGGCTTAGGTTCAACGGAAAGACCTACGAGAGCTGTACCAAAGAGGGTCACGATCGGCCGTGGTGTTTCACCGTGGCTGGGGACAATACGTGCCCTGGCATGACTCTGGTTTGTTGGCGGTCACGCTGAGCTTCGGACAAACACATCCGTGACTGTCCGAATGTAACGCGATCAGGTGGGGAAACTGCGACTGCACTGCATCGCTTATTTCCCTGGAATCCGCCACGTCTACATCGGTGGCAGCAAAGAAGCCGAGAGGAGGCTCAGGCAGAAGCGGATAGACAGTGCTGCACTCTCTTGAAGATAAC
Source organism: Symbiodinium sp. CCMP2592 (assembly GCA_905221615.1). NCBI lineage: Eukaryota > Dinophyceae > Suessiales > Symbiodiniaceae > Symbiodinium > Symbiodinium sp. CCMP2592. The sequence continues at coordinate 53,715 of CAJNDT010000898.1, forward strand.
TGCAAGACTGCAATGTGTAACTGCAAGCAGAAGTAGCCATGCACTCCCAGTGCCGCTCAGCGTTAGCTTCCAGGTAACTCGTGAATATTGCCCGAACTACTGTAGTGGATCTCGCGAAGTCTCCTTCATCGGTACGATCCCGACCCACAGCAATCCCACATGGGCAAGGTGGCAAGTCCTTCGAGTATGCTCTGTTGGCAACCTCCACCAGGTGGGTCCTCTGGGAAAGACTTTCTCCATATTATCTGTTGTTTGTACACGACGGCCAGACAGCTTTCTCCCTTGGGTGCAAGTGGCAGCCAATGTAGGAACGGTTGGACCTCTCTGTGCGGCTCTCCTGCTCCTAGTGGACGTCATGAGTTAAAGGGCGATCGATCACGTCTTTGTGCACGGGCGGCCCAGCAATTCTTTCCATCTAGAATCTAAAGCTCTTCCGCGAAGCGTCTGCCTGTTTGCAAACGTAATTCCTGTAATTTGGAAACCTGATCTTTGCAAGCTTGGTGAAGTTTGCTTCGTGTGACGATGACCTCAAGGTAAAGCACAAAAAGGAAGGACAGGCCTTTAGGCGATCGATACTGGCTACCAGGGCCGTTTTGCCTTTCGGCCTCGACAACATGCAGAACGTGTCTCCACTCGCCGTCGGCATCTTGTTCCAGCCTCGACCATCCGAATTCGAAGGTCCCGTTACAAGTGGCGTGTCTCGACATCACCAAACCGAGCTCCTGGAAACGAAACCTCCTTTACAGAGCAGAGCTCTTTGCCAAAACCAGCTTAAACATAGCACGAGTCAAAGCGGCAGGAGCGCTGATGCCGGCTACAGCAGCTGCTGGGATATTGGTGAAATCCAGATTCTCAGTTGCAGCAAGATACTCCCGGCAAGCAGGCGTGTTCCGGGAGCAGCTCCTTTGTACCACATTTCTTGTGCATGTCTTAGCCAGTCTACGTGCATTGGAATGGTAAGACTGAAGGCTTGAGCACCAGCATGTTCCTTTGGGGGTGATGCCGCAGAATGTGCAGAATGCAGTCACAGCTTCTTCCGAGTTGTTGTGGCAGGTGCCTCAAACCCGAGCACATTCACAGCCACACATTCACCATATCTTACGAACCCTAAGTTGTGAAGAACGTGGATTGTGTTCAGCCGCATCAGGAACCGTGAAGAGTTTGTTGGGGTGCTCAGGTTCTTCTCGGACCGCATGTGCCGGAACCAGATCACAGCGACTGGGCTTATGAAGAGCTGCAGCCGTGTTCTGACCAGCCCCCATGTCTCCCAATGGCTCGGCAGTGTCGTGAGACTTCGAGCATCGTTTCTCGCAGCTTGAGACGCCTGGTCTGAAGAGGTTTGATCGCACAGTGCCAGTCTGCCAGTGCATAGAGATCAAGTGGTGAGGAAAAGAGCGGTAGGATGGTGAAGGCTGGCCAACCGGTGGCTTTGTGTCTTCAAGGTGTTTTCGGCATTTCCCTCCCTCCTGCAGTCCCCCGGCTTCGAGGCGTCCTTCTGAACCCAGGCTTCGCGCTTTCCTTCGCAGGTGAGAGCACCAGTATCGCTCAACCTTGAACCCCCAGTTTTGCCGCTCCACGTGATGCCTTCTACAGACTCATCAAGCGGGGAGCCTGAGCAATGCGACAAGGCCGAAGCTTAGACTGCTGTCGCAAACTCACGTTCAAGTAGTCGAGCTCTTTCACCCCTCCGTGCGGCTGTAGTCGGCTGCTCGGAGCAAATGCCAACGCAATACTTGGCGAGATTTGGAGATGTCCTGCTGTGTTTTCCCGCGCAAGCCAGCCGTCGATTCACGGACGTGAGTCTTTGCGTGGTGCTATTGGCATATCGGACAAACTTCCGGCACAGATCATAGAATGGGCAACACAGTGAATCTGGGGACGAAGATCAGCTGTTCAGCCAAATGCAAATGCAGCACAAGGTGAGTACGAAGGACCGCCTTGCACAGGTGTTTCGAAAGTGATGCCTTTGTCAAACCCGGGGAGCTTGTGGTGGAACTTCGAGCTAGCTGCTGCCACTGCAGTCGAGTCGCGCATTTAGCTGCGGGGCCGCCCTGGCTGCTCGCATGGAGGCTGGTCTCCCCAAGCCTCACTGCAGCAGCGGCAATCACCAGTCGGTAGCCGCTCGTTATGAGCGTTTACAGGCTTCACCGCTACGGGTACTCTGCACAACTTGACGTTGGGTGAGTCTCGGTGGATTCGTCTCGCTAGTCGCCTTCGCCAACTTTGTGCGGCACATGACTGGGTCTTCTTGTGGTATATGAGTGGGTTTTGGCCGCCTGCTGTTCCTGTGCTTATCAAGTTTTGCGATGTTCTGCGGAACTGAGGACTCTCTGGGTTCCTCTTTTTGAGCAGATGCTGGGTCGATGCTGTGAACTCAAATTCACTTGGCCTTTCCGGGCATCCGTCCATTGAAAGGCCTTTGCATCCATGGAAAACTGCATTGGGACTTTCGCTTCGCACTTCAAGCCTTTTGGCACATCCGCGAGGGCGATTACCTTGGCTCCGAGATCTGTGCTGCCATGGTTTACTCTTCGTGACTCCGTTCATGTGGTACGAGTTGACCTTTATGAGGGCATACTCTCTTCAGCAAGGCCTCTGAGAAAAGCAACCTTCTCCTTGAGCCCCGGACCCTCCTCAGCTTGGTCGATGCAACTCTATTTACTTTGAAACAGCTGGCGTTGTCTTTTGTTTGCCAGCCTTTAAATATAAACTTCGTGATGGGTTTCGGATTTGCCTTTCGGAACTCTTTCTGAGATCCATGTTGTTGTAGAGTGGGGCTAGTGCTTCACAGGTGATTACGGTCTGGCATTCGCCGCTTCACTTTTGGATTTGTGTGCTTTGGTGGTGAACTTCTGTCTTGGTTTCAGGCTTGGCATGCTTTGCCGCTCTTGCAGTGTGGGCACTTGACCCCTCGTTTCCGTACTTCGGTTAGCCTTTCGCCATTTCGCGTGCTTTGGCTTTGGCTGTGTTCGAGCCGCGTTTGAATGTGTTCTTGCTCTTTGTTGGCGCCAGTGTCGGAGTCGGCCTGCTCGTTTAGTTTTGTCCACCTAGTCTCTGCGAAGGGTTTTGCTGTGGTATTCCCTATCTTCTGCTGGCTCTCACACATCTGTCGTAGGGCGTGCTGCAAGAGACGGCTTCAAGAGGCCCAGGCTCTCACATGACTTTGCAACCACGGCGGTGTGCGGACGTATATCCTCCACGGTCTTGTGAGTGGGACCCTGGCAGGCTCCCTTGGTAAGGTCAGCCCTACCAAAACTCCCAACTTCCGCCCCCCGTTGCGCTTCTTCTGCATGCTGCATGGCGCGTGCTTGCGTTTTTATAGAATTCCCGGAGCCAGACATTTGAACCTGAGGGTCAAACTCAAAGAATCGGCTTGCATGTCAGGTGAACTCGAGAGCCATCTCTGTCAGCACTTACGAGGCTCCGGATCAAGTGACTTCAGGGTTTGGCATCAGTCTGGAGATGCTTGGAGTGTTATGAATGCGTCCATGCCAGCCATGGCAGTCGAATCTTCAAAACCGAACCATCCGGATTGCGCAAGCTTCTTACCGACCCTCCAAGTGGAGGACGGCCTTCAAGCCCACGAATACAAGGACCGCTCTTCAGCTGTAGTAACAGGTTCCATCACAAGCTTACACCCTGCTTAGGCTTGAAGGTGTCTCCTGTACCCGACCGTCAGAATTTGCTGATCCTGCTAGTGTTTTCCGCTGCTGCTTTGCTATTCATGTCCATTCTGTTCGGCTGTTGCGATGGGCTATGTATGACAAGCTCCAGTCGCGTTCCGCGCTCTTTGCCAGGAGATCTCCAAAGACATGCTTTGCCGAGCAGGGGCAGATGGGCAGTGGTACCTAGGAGGCCGAAGATCAGCCAGAGGAGGAGCAGGGATCAAAGGGTTGCGCCGCGCGCGCGAAGTGTTCTCTCTGAAAGATATGCGTTTTGTACTGGTGAGACAGGACTCTACGACAGCCTGGATGCCTGCAAGGAGCGGGAACACTCCCAACCCCAAGAAACCGATTCCGAGGATTCCTGTAGTGAGTTTCAATATCATTCTAAGACCCCGCTCAGTGGAACAGTACTCCACTTGCTCATACATGGCCCAACGCATGTGACCTAGTTCGACTGCGTGGCCAGGACCTCTGCACCTCCGAGAGGAGACGCCGGCTTTCAACCAGTTGTGACACTGCAGGGGATTGTCGCTCACATCGCGACTTCTAGCTCGGTCTTAGATCTCTGGGGCAGACCACAGCCAGACTAGATGCTAGAGTGGCTACATATGATGTAACCACCCTTGAACCTAAGCTCCATAAATCTCACGCGATGACGAAAGTGGTACGAAGCCTTCAGCACAAGCAGCACCCCACAGGCACATCAACCACCACAATCACGGCAGTCCCTGCAGCATGAACAGCAGCGGCACCAGAAACACTAAGATGATTAACAAGATCGGCAACAACGGCCATAGCCAAAGCAAGAACGATAGCATCGACGCAGCATCAGCACAACCTTTGACAGCAGAGGCAGTGGTAGCGGTAAGAATCACGGTCACAACTTCACAAGAAAAGAAGAGACCCCCCCAGCCGAAATGGGCACCGCTCGAGGGGCACACAAAGACGAGTAGGTAGTGGGCGAAGAAGCAGCAGTGCTGATGGGCTTAAATGTGTGAAGAGCTGGCCTTCATTTCCGCTGGCCACGCAGACGGCTTCAACCTACCGCAGAACCCGCCTGAGGGTTCGGGTTTAACCTTAACCCAACATCAAAGCCTGATGTGCTGGCAGCTGGCACTACTTTTCTTGCGTTGTCGGTTTGAGTAGAGAACGCCCGGAATCCGCAACAGGACCGGAGTCCGCCGCTGTTTGTATGATGTTCGTGAGAGGAGCTGCACATTTTTCGGATATCGAGCAAAGGATGGCAGAGCCTTTGACAGCAAGAAGGAGGAACAGTTCCATTCAGGGCATGGGTGCAGTCCTGTTTCCAGTTTCGGGCTTAGGACCTTATGATCAACCGGTTTGGAATGCATCCAATGAGCTTGTTCACATGGTCATCCTGCATGAAGGGTCTCAGCTTCTCCAGTCTCCACGGGCTCCGAAGGATGTGAGTTCTTCACGGCCTTTGGTGATTGCGAGAACAAGATGGGAGGCCGGATGCTGCCCCTAGCGAGACGAAGACGGTCGAGTATGTCTAGTATGCGCTTCAAAGCTGTCATCGTGCTCCGAGGAGCCCCGGGCTTCGCCATGTACAAGTCCCTCGGCTCAAGTCGGCCTGTCCTCTCTCTGCAGTGTGTGGAGTAAGAGAGTAAGAGGAGCCGTGCCCGGCCCTGTGGCGCCCAGGAAGAAGAAACCCCTTCAGACAGCCACGGCGCACGAGGTCAGCTGTGCGAAGATGGCACTGCCGCTTGTTAACGTACGTGGAGGTGCATTCAAGGTAGGCGCAGTGGCAGTGACCAGTCTCAGCCCCGAGGTTGCCCGTCAAGAAGGGCTCCATGGAAGCCAGGCCAGTTTCGCCTTCCGAGTCCTCGTGTGTCACTTTCGGCATACCGAGCCGAGATCACATGTCGAGGTGCCGCAGCGGGAACGATCTTGGTGACGGCTTCGAGCAACTGCGAAGCAGTTAGAGTCAGAGAGGTCAGAGCATCTGTTGCAGTAATTGCAGTAGAGCGCTAGGGTCGCTAGGGGACACGAACCTGTTCCATCGGGTTTTCGCTTAGCAATGTCCGACAGCCTGAGGTACATCTTCAATGTGGGTGCGGGCACTTCTGCTGCGGCCTGCGGCGAAGTGGCTCGGATGCAGTGGATCAGGCCCCAAGTACAGTCCGAGCCCCGTTGGGTACATGCTGACAAAGCGCTTTGCATCTCAGGCGTCTACGTGCGAGTGTTGCATGCGCCCCAAAAAAGCAGAGGCTCGTTTGAGGGGCAGGGTTGAGCTTGGGGCAGCAACCGACACGGACGTGCGAGAGTGCCAGGGAAACAGAGCCACCCCTGAGGATGGTCCTTGGCCAGTGGCCTCGAAGAGCAACACGCGCTGCAAAGTGCTGGATGTGACAGCCAAGGCCACCGAAGGCTGCAATTCTTCTGAGGCATTCTGACGCTGTCTGTAGGTCGGTGTCAACGACGTTGGGGAGTGTCAGAGCAAGGCCGTCGATGCCGGGCCACTCGCATGAACTGGGAGAGAGATTCAGGTTTGACTTGCTTGGGCCGAGAAAATCGGGGGTCGGATTCGCAAAACCTGGGTGGCCCTCAGGCACGCCTTTTTCTCCCTGTTCGATGTCGGCGGCCCCAGCGGCCGGAAGGAGTGCTTGACATCAGCGACCTGCACTTTGGTCCAGGACCAGGGGGTGCAACAAAGCAACAAAGGCTGTGCAGTTTCAGGCTTGAAGATTGCAGGAAGCACGCGGCTGGCGAGTTTATGGTCGTCATCCAGCGGGACAGCAAGAAGCCTTCGGCCGTGGGAGCGCTGCACTGGGTATCGCACAAGGTCTGTAGCCGGTCACCGCTTCAACTTCCCTTGATATCTTGGCTGCTTGTGCTACCAGCAGTCTCCTTATCTTGTGGTTTTGATGCAGGTGTGTCGGAATGGACAGAGATTGCGGAGCCGAGCCTGGCTATTTCCAAGCTGGCCGGATCTTCAGAACCGGAGACGGTTGCTCGCGACTCCTAAAACGAGTGCACGTGTCTTTAAGGTCGATGGCCTCGATGTGACGCCCCTGCGTGCCTGGGGCCGACAAGCCGTGTGGGTGCGAGCCGAGGCTCGATAAGTTTCGGCGAACGTGGCATTCGACCGAACAGCGCGCCGTGCTGCAGCGTCTTTGGAAGGTGCCCGGCGAAGTGGGCTGCATCAAGGTCTTCCAAAGCGCGGCAGAGTCGTCTCCCCGGGAGGGGAATCTAATTGCCGGGGGGAGCTGAGGCTCTGAGCACTCCCTGGGTTCGGAATCTGAGGCTCTCTGGCTGCCGTCCCTCTGCCGCGGTGCAGGTGTGACGATGCACGGATGTGCACGGCGCTTGGGGTGTCTTGTGCTCCGATCTCGCAGGTTAAGCGCCGGGCGGGGCCAGGCCTTCGATTTGCTGACACAGCTCGGAGCGCTTTGTAGCTTGAGTCAGCTTTTTTCGAAGGTGCCGCGTGGATGCGGTTGGCCACAGCAGTTTGGCCAAGCAGCTCACCAAGCTGGATACGAATTGGCCTCGCAGACTCCCGGTGCGTGGGGACCAAGAACAGGCCCGGCAGTCCAGTTCGTTTCGATGGTGAACACTTTCTTTCAGGCTTTGGCACCATGTCTTTGCGAAAAAAGGTTTCAAGTTTCCTTGAGAAGCGGAATCTTTGTGATTGTAGTTCCCGGTGTTGTGAACCCTGCAATACCTGTTAAAGTTCAATGTAAAGAGTCAGTACCACGTGAAAGGTTGATAGAGTCTGGTAGAGCCAAGAGATGCTCCTTCCAATTTCTTTCCTTGCCAGGGAGCTGCCTCGAGGCTTCTCAGCTCCCTCGAAAGTTCCTGTCCTGGTGCCTTGGTAAGACCTATCACAGGACATTGCCTGGTTCTGAAACAGCCCGGTGCCATCGCATGTGCAGAACAGACAAGACTCTGTGATGCCTCGCGGCTGGCTCCAGGCACCGCTTTCCATCGCGGACATCTTCCGGGGTGCTGCCGCAGGGGATTGGGGCCCTGCAGCAGAAGGTGGTCCTATGCGAGTTATGCGTAGTCCCTGTGAGGGTCGGCCTGCTACGTGGGGTGTTTCTGATCAATAGTGCCCTTGAGCGTGAAGTCGACGTGTGATCTGCAGATATCGTAAAATGAGCTTGAAAACAAGTGTGCTAGCCGTGCAGGCAAGCATTTCATTGCGGTCACCACGTACCCGAAGAAGGACGTGTGGATTTCAGCTTGAAAGCATTCGTTCAGCAACCGCACGTCAACCCTTGCCGCTACTAGTAGCAACCTGTGCGAGAGGACGGCTCGCAGGGATTGCGCATTCTCTTCGGCGACAGGCTCTTCGGCTAGAGGGATTCTTACCGCCTGTTTCCTTATTGCGTCGCTTGCAGATTTCACAGCTTGGAATGTCTCGGAGTGGTGTTATGCTTTCCCCACAGAGATCTGCTGACCGTCACCGGCTTTGCAGGAGCCTTCATGAGCTTCCGAGGACTCGTAGGTCGAGTAATAGTCAAGGTATGTCAAGGTCAAAAAAGCCTCGTGCAGCGAGCAATCTGAAATGTCAGCGCAGCTGATTCTGATGGTTTTCTTAGTGGTTGTTGCCGGTGCTGCTGCCGCGGATGTTGCTTTTGGACACGGTTGTTCGTGGTGATCGCTTGAAGCTAAACGCTTGTACTAGACCCCGGCATTGAAAGCATGCAGTATCAGCTCTGTTCCTGGAGACATTGTGTCAGCTGGCAGGTATCCCCAGACGGCGCCAGCGGTGAACCTTCCGCTGTCAGACTGCCAGTTTGGTGGAGTTTTTGGCAGCTCGCCTGGCTACGGACGGGACTACTTGGGAATCCTGAAGGTCGTTCTGGCATAGTAGGCTGCCTGTGTTTGGGCTAGGCACCGAGCATCACCACTGTGAGAGCTTCATTCCGACTGCATTCTCGCAGCAAGCTGTTTGCGACTTCACGGCTCCCTGAGCATCTGTGGTGGGCTACCAAGGTGCACAGGTGAGACATGTAGAATCGTACTACGAGCCAGCAGGCATCCTCAAGCCTTCGCCTACGGAGTGTATCAGCTTGGCTCAGGCACCGGTTCGATGCCCCTGCTGCAGGCCAGGAAGACGAGGCCGGAGCATCAAAGTGCGACGAGGAGCGTCGATCCCAGATTGGACGCCCCAAAACGTGGGGACCCGAAGAGGCCTTCCCAGCTTCCCACACATCTCACACATCCCGCACATCCTATCCCGCCTATCCCTATCCCTTCCCTCTCTCGCCTCGAGGCAGGTGAGCTGGCCCGGAGCCACCTGGAAGATCTACGAGGGCCCCTTGGACTTGGGCCACAACAGGCAGGCTGAGAAAAGTAACTGCGCAGTAGCCGAGATCCGAACAAAGACGTGTTTAGCTGTGCTGCAGTTAGAGCGGAATCTATTTTGAAGGAGACCAGATAGCCAAAGAAGGCTCATTCAAGTTTTTTCAAGGGTTGTGGAAATGGGCTCTCGAGCACCGGATTACAAGAATCTGGGAAAGCAGAATAATCGACGGTGTAGGGAAAGATTGCGGTTGCCTCGTAGCATCCCACTCAGGACCGATGACTGTCTCGATCGACTTCGGGCACAGCGATGAGAATGTGAAATGTGTTGACCCTGACGAGGCTGGGGCGGCTCCTCTGCACAACCGGTGCATCGAGCAAGCTTAGCAACACTGGAAATCCAGCGACCTGTCGCCGCAGCGCAAAGCCTTGACAGCAGGCGACCGCCTGTGATGCAGAGGTCCCGGCCTCAGGAGGAGGATATTGCAAGTTGAAGTGCTAAGTGCCGGGCTTGTCTCGTCTCGCCATGTCGTTCTCACGACAACCATCAGCTGTCAGGAGAGCTTTTTTCAGGGCCACATGCTTCGCATGCTGCTTCGTTGGTGGAAACATCTTTGTGGGATTGCTCCGGCTGAAGTTTCGTTGCCAACGCCTTCCAGTGTCCCCTGTGCAAGGAAGTAGACAGATGGGAGGGTGCAAGCAGCAGAGCAGCAGCACAAGCAGCAGCAGCAGCAGGACTTGGTCAGAAAGAGCGGGTTCCTGCCATGACCTCTGTTTGAGACCAGGTCCTGGGCACCTTTAACGCGACACAGCAGCGGCTGCATCATAGGCATAAGCATTTTATTCCTTTGAAACAGCGGCTGCACGCTTGAGCTGCACGTTATTGCGGCGCCTTTTGCAACATTTTCTCCAACCGGTTGCTCCGGAAGCCACTTACTCTGTCCATGTTTGTGCGTGCTGCGCGATGGAAGTCACGTCACGCCATGTCTCACCGGGCCACGCAGCCCGCTACCTTGACGGGCCTTGTGCTGGGCTGGGATTACGGTGGCCGTCCACTGGCGGGTTTTAGGCGATGGTGGCATATGGAGGCAATGAGCACGTTTTCTTGGGTCGGCTCCAGCCGCTTACCGGCGGGCCAAGGTGGCAAACGCGATTATCGGGCCCAAGCAATCATGGCCTCGGCATGTCGAAATTATGGACCGCGGAAGATGGCAGCCTTGTGTGGGACAATGTCTAGCCTTCTCCGACAGAGTTGATTCGTACACTGCCATTTTCTGTTATCTGCACGGCACTTCGAGTCACCGCCGGAACAGACTGGGGAAAGAACATGCCAGTGAGCCTTTTTACATGGTGACAGGCTGGCAACCACCGCGGAGACGACTTCCCCGACCGCTTCACCATCTTCGACATGGTGCTCCCGACTGCAAGGGAATGAAGTTCGTGGGAGGCTTCCACTACCCAGGTTGCTGTTGAGAGGGACATGCCAAATCTTTCAAGACTGTAGCAACCCAAATCTTGTACGTGAGTCGCGGCAGGCCAGCATACGGCGGGTAGTTCTCGCAGTTTTGGTTTGCTCATGTTTTTCAGTGTTATTAAAGCAGGTGCATGTCGTGACAGCACGAGAGCAGCGAAGCCGGTCCCTTGCGTTGAAAGCTATTACTCTGAAGGTCACCAAAGGCATCTGGATGCAACTTCGAGGCACGCACGTGCTTGCACAGACCGAGGATGGCCAAATTTGTGCCAAACGTGGAGACGAGCCAAATGCCTCATGGACCTCAGAGCTGCGACTCATCATCTCGTGCCCTGGCTCGCCCCCGGAAGTCCGGACGCGGAAGCGGTTCGGGGATGTTCGGGGAACTTCGCCGAGGTGCAAGTCCGCCTCGGAGGCCGCACGTGCACCGGTCGCGGAGGTCGGTCAGCTGCTTGGGAGCCCGGGTGGCCTGGCTTCACTTGGACTCAGATTCCTTTCTTCCTTCCTCGATGCAGCAAAGGAAGCTCCCTCAACTGCACCGCATCTGACACACCGGCAACCAGGCTGCACATAGCCTCGTTGCATGATTGTGGCTCGCGTTGGGGTATTACAAAGAAGGGTCACGCAGTTCCAGACATGCTTTGCAACTACATTGCGGACGCGATGGGTGACTGCACTCGAGTTCTCGCGCATACGCTCTAGTATGCTCGAGTATGTTCAAGTGCGCTCCATTGAGGTCGAGTATGCTCGAGTACCGCTATATTGTATAGCAGTTATCGAAAACAAGGTCCATAATAATCACTACAATACAGCACGCAGCATATAGGAAATATGTTGCTTATACAATATTGAAAAGTGTAGTTTTACAACGTATGAATTATAATGGGCAATATCGAACACATAATATTCTAGAACTACCTATCTTGTATAACATCATAAGTACAATTTGAAAGTTCTCATATAAAGTATGATACCGCACATAACGTAAAGTATAGAATGCGCAATATATGGTCACGCGCTCCGCGGTCCCCCCCTCCCCCTTGGTCCATGCTCTTCCCCTCGCGGCGTGGTTGTGGGGGTTTTGGGGTTTTAGGTTTAGCTTAAGCTTTTGAGTTTTGGGTTTCGGGTTTAGGGGTTAAAAGGTATAAGGCTTCGAGTCGACAAGGGCTGAGAGAGGGTTTGGGGTGTAGGTTCGTTAGGGTTATATAACGGTTCTGCTTGAGGCTTAGAGCCTGCACTTAGTCGGGGTTCAGGGTTGGGTGTAGAGGTCAGAGCACAGGTTAATGTTAATACAAACAGGACCACACGCTGCTGCGCTACGTTATGGGGTTTATGGCTTGGGAAGGGCTTGCATGCGATCCTGGCCCTCTCTGTGACCCTCCAACGCCCCGACCCCTGTCCGCACACGCTGGCCCTCCCCCGCCCCCCTTACCAGACCATACCATTGGGGGGGAAGGGCGGGAACGCCAGACGCCTGACCACATGTAACACATATGACATGCAATATAAAATATAAGGTTCATAATATCTATAGTTTCTCATATACCATCTACATTTTCAAGCCTGCACATACTCTTCAATACCCGCGCGGCCCACGCATACTCGCGCATACTCGGGTATACACGGCGCCCCCCAAGCCACACGTCCGCAGTCGCGCTTTTCCGCCACAGTGAGTACAAGAATACCTCTTGTCGATCTCCAAGGCTTTCTGCTCAGCAGAGGCCGGAGATGACCGCTATGCCACCTGGCATTCTCGCACTTGCTCTGTCCTCTCTTTGAAGATCTTAGTCTCCGAGTCGGTTAACCACCCAAGGACGCTTTCCCTGCGAAATACCTCACGTACTCCACAGGACGGTTGTCGGCGGCACATGTCCTCGTGCTGAACTCTTGGAGCTCAAGTCTTTTTACTTGCAGGAAGTGAGGTCTGCGCCGTTGCCACTCAAAGTCCGGTGCCAGCCCAGCTGGCAACCTCCTGCATGGCACCGGGACTTGCAGCTGTCAAGGAGCTCAGCTTGCTAGCATTGTCCTCCTGCTGTCGTGTATCGTGAAGCGTTCGAAGGATGTGCGGACTGCAGTGGTGATCGGCTCCGGTGTTGATGACTTGAACCAGAAGCTGGGCTCTGGCATTTGCTTCTGTTTTCAGTAGCTTTTGGTGGTAAGGTCATGGCTCTGCTACCCCTCCGTTGCTCCTCACGTTGATGTTTCAGATTTGCGACGAAGGAAGTGCACCATGCCACCGATGCCGGTGGCCTGTGATCGCGAGGCCAGGCTTGCCGCAAAGTTTTCCCTTCAAGCAAGCACGCTCTTAAGACTCACAAGGACTGCCGATCACCGAACAAACTGACTGTAGCTCTTTTCCCGGACTGTTCTGTGGCATCGCACACTGTCGTGGCCCCACATGGCCCACCACCATCATCACTGGTGGCTGCACATGTCGTCTGCTCAGGCAGCAACGCATCGGAAGGATCCGTTCAGCCATCGATTTGATGTTGTTCCTTTGCCAGGCGAGCTGATTCATGGACTGCAGACTGTTCTCGTAGGTTCTGAGCATCATGTACGGCGACGGTGCAAATTACTACACAAATCAGGCGGCCAGATCTGTGCCGTCCTCACTCACGCAGCGCCGGATTCGGCAAAGAGGCGGCAGGGCTAGAGAGGGCTCGTGCTGTGTGTCCGAATCGCTGCATCACCAGACTGCAGCTCCAGTCGTCTGCAACTGCATCTCAGCCATGCACCGATTGAGTTTCCGCAGAGCTTCGGAAAAGACATTCCTTGAGCTGCCAGGGCTGGTCCAATGCTGCTTGCTGAGGGCAGCCAGGGTTCAGGCATCCTGGCCTCTGTTTCCATCAGACCGTGACTGGCGTTACACAGGCAAAGGCCACGTGCGAGTTTTTTCCAGGTAAAACCGTCGCTGGCAACCGCTGGCTCCAGGGGCGCAAGACCTTCAGCGGCGTTCGAGGATCACAGGAGATGTGTGGACCAGGTGGGTGATGTTGTTGGCATAAGTGCAGCGCCACGAAGTCCAAGAAACGTTAACTCCAAAGGATCCTCCAGAAGGTTCCATGTGTTACCTTATGTATGACTTGACTGAGAGATCGCTTCGCACCCGCAGAATCCGCGAGGGTGTGAGTCTCTGGGTATCGTTCTATTCAGCAGTCCGCTGCAACGCTCGATTCTGAGCCCTAGGAGCAGAATTACGTCGCAACATTCAGCAAGCCGCCTGAGAGGTGATTCAAGCGGCACCTACCTCGTTAGAATCTTCATAGAGCAAGGAGCCCGTCATCAGGCCTGGACAAATTCCATGTTTCAGCATTCAGCATGCTGAAGATAGAGTATGGTGCGGTCGGATCCTGTTTCTGGTTTTTGTTATTGGTGAAGCTGATGCAACGCGCGAGTAGTCTGAAGCATTGCGCATTCATGGTTGGTAGCCTTCTGAGCACCAGCCTGAAGAGCCCCAAGTGGGCAGCCGCCAGTGCCGAGGAACAGGAGTAAGTTGTCTGGGTTCTTTATTTAGTTGTTCGGCCTCGGCTGCTCAGAGCTTTGGTAGCATAGAAGCTGCCACGCTGGCCTTGGAGGTTGGAGTTGCCAGCCGTGCATGCTGCGATCAGTCGACGCAGTCGGGGAATGGTACACAACTGCGGAAGAGAAGCTTGGATGTATCTTTAGGACTGGGATCACAGATCGAAGCCGGCGGCAGGGGAAAGGCCGAACACATCTTTATGATCTCTGGATCTAAGTGTTGAGAGACTTTGGAGGCCCAAGTCAGATCAACGGGTAACGGCGAGAGAGAGAGAGAGAGAGAGAGTGTGTTTTTCGACCAAGGCACCCGCATTCTTGAGCTCTAGTTACTCTAGTTTTCCAGTTTGTAGAGGTGCGTGACTTGTTAAGTTGTCGACACTGATCTTGACTTGGATGATGGCCGTTAGGCAAGAAGAGCATAGTCGGGCGAGATTCCAACCTGGCATGGAGGTAAGCATGCGTAGTCTTTGAGCCCGCACGCCCGCATGTGCAGGTCGTACCATTTGTACCATAATTACAACTACACTGTACGTTTGCATTCTGCGAGTCCCAAACAATACCGAGACTTCGATTCAACCGGTCTGCCAAGCCTCAGACTTTGCTGCGCTGGCTTCGGTGCCCCGGGGCTGGGAGGCCCAGAGGGGGGCTGCGACACCGGCGGAGGCGGGGCTTTTCCGTTCTTGCCTGGACTACGGCACGACTTGCGCATGGGCTTGCCTGATAAATCGTGCCATTGCTAGGAGCCTGGCGTGAGTTGGTTTGACGGTTCCTGGGATGGGCCTCGGGCAGTGACAATGGCGCTCTTGACAGCAATTGCACAGTTCAGGCAGGGGGCAGGCGCTGTGACCGATCGCGGGACGTTATTAAGGTAGTCTCCTGCCTGAAGCGCTCCTTCACCCTGGGCCTGGATGGCGGCGATGACTTCCTGGGGGACTTGCAGGGAGGGTAGACGGAAATCATGGCGTTCACATGGCACCTCCCCCTCTCAGGCTCCCTGACTGGTGGCCACTGATCTTGAACTGATGCTTGCATGATTCAACTTTTTGTGCATCCGCTACATTGCCTCCAAACTCGACACCAGATTCCATCCTTTGCTTTTTTGGCAAATGGCAGGAGATGCTTTGGCCAGATACCTGGGGTGGTGTCTATACCTTCGTGGGTGGAATCGACGGGGACCGCTTTCTGTCCAGAAACAGTTGAGTTTCCCTTTGCGATTCTGGGTTTGGATTTGGCAGGACCACATTTACCGTGTCGAGTGGGCTGCTGCAGCATCTTGGTCGATGTTCATTTCGTGGAGTAATGCTCGTGGAACCAAATTGATTGGACCGCGCCCGTTTGTGCAGGCCTTCGAAAGCCAGTTCCGCTGCGCGGAGCTCCCAACGGAGCAGGACACCACGGGCAAAAACGAGAACCAAGACTCTGATAGTCATGAACGTGGAGTTGCCGCTGCAAATGTGGATAGACATAGCTGGACGGTCTTTCGGAGATCTTCACGTGGGCAGCAACAAGATGATCAATGCTACCCTGAACCCCGAAGATTCCCACGCAGAACGATATGTCCGCAACATCTCACGACACATCACGCGCTCCAGGGCAGCGACGCCGAGCGCTGCCTCCGTGGCAACGAGCTGGGAGATGGCCAGGAGCCGCTTGGCTGACCGATGCCCCGACGAGAGAGGGCCAGACCTAAAGACACGAGACTCAGACCGCACATTCAGGGAGGACGTTTTACATCGTTTTACAGCTTTCTCGCAATATAGTTTAGAAAACTTGAGACCCGCTGCCCAGTAAGAGTCACGGGGCTGCTATTGGTATCAGCTCTGGCAGAAGTAGCAAAACGCAGGGAGGCATCAGAAACAGAAGATGCAACCCCTTCGGGGCCGGGGGGGTGTAAAGTTATTCTCAAGAGAGCATCGGGAAGGTACGCCTTCAATCTGGGCGAGTCGCCCAATGCCCTATGCAGCGGAGGCTGTGCTTGCTGCGCGAGGAAGGCCGTGGCTCGGAGAGCCGATTAGATGGAACGGGGGGCTCGGAGAGTGGCGCTGAGTTGCAGGGGAATCTTGTGAAGTTGCTGAGGTAAAGGGGCTGGGGCCCATGATTCGAGCCTCTTGGCTTTGCAAGATTCGACCATTGGACATCATTGGACCATCCATAGTCTTAGTCTCTGCCGACAGGGGAGCTTCCGAAAATTAGGGGTACCCTATTGTGGGGTCCTTATAGTAAGGATCCTACGATTTAGGGTACTATATTAGGGTCCACTATTTTCGGACACTCCCACAGAGCGTGAGCTTTTAGCCTCTCCAGGCGCTGGACAGCTTTGACTTCGTTGGAAACGGCTATTGGTCAAACTTCAGGCGGGCCAGCAGAACTCTTGGGTCCGGGAGGGTTGGTTTCTTCATGGGTCGCGCTTGAGTGCGGCAGACAATGCAAACCGCCAATATTACGCCCTGGACATTCTGCATTTCCAATCGAATCAGCTAGAGGCGCCCCAGTCTGAAGAAATTTGAAGAGGAGTGTAAGCATCGCCCTTGCGGGAAGGGATGGCTTCTCCAGAATCGGCATGGAATACTACCTGCTCCATGGCTTGTCTCAGTCTTCTCTTCCCAGCTTACCCGCGTGGCTCCAAGGCCTGTGGATGCGCCCGGCTGCGAAAGCTGTGCCAGGGAATGCCTGAACTATCCGGACGATGCGCCCCGGTGATTGAGGGATGGAAGGAGACCTCAAGAGAGAATCTTTAGTTTTTGCACGTGAAGGTCCTTGTTTGCTTTGACGGGCACAGCTCTGAATCCTAATTCCTAGTCTGGAGGCGTAAGGCTTGAACATTTGTTTGGAGGGGTGTGAGTCTGCGTATCAAAGGCACGTTTGCAGACGGATAACCTACCTAGACTCCCGGACCTGAAACAGCGAGGCTTGCATCGCCTTTAACACAGACGGTGGCGACTGCTCCAATGCTGCGAACTGCATGGTCTACACAGAGCGCATGGCTCAGGGACTGAGCTCTGATCGCCGTGTCACCCATGTGCCTACTGGCTGTGTCGGCTTGGAAGGCTGGGCACGGCTTATTCGCACGAGATCACGCGAGCCTTCACACGGAAGCCAGCCTCAGTGACGACGACGGCCGGCCCGACGACCGTCACCACCACGAAGGCCAAAGCACGAGCGTCCCGAGCGCGTTTCGGAAGTCTGGCTTTGAACTTCCTCCCCTTAGGCCTGGGACTTCGAGCTCGCGCTCAGCTGCAGCCCGCAGCGAGACAAGGAGCGGAGAGCGGACTTCTGAGAGGCAAGACTCCGCTTTTCGTCCTCGTCTCTTTGCAGGTGGCCTTCTACAGCGTCGGCTCCGGGACTTGTCAGGACCACGGGGATCAAGGGGCGAGCTTGGCACTCTGCAGCTTGAGACTTTCTCCTTGCAGGATGCCCAGGGCCGTGAGGCAGCCGCTGCCTCACGACCGCTTAGCACAAGAGCGGGCTGCGAGGCGCACTGTGAGGCCCGGCAGATTGGAGCACAGTGGAATGTCGGCCTGAAATCCCACAGCTTGAGGCTTGAGTTGATGTGCAGAATGACAGCTTGGTAGGAGATGTCTGAATGCCTCGGCTACTTCATCCAACCAGAGCTTTGCCGCTTGCCCGGACTTGAGGCTGTAGCTTACAGACATGAAGGCAAGCCCCGACCTGCTGCGATGAAGCGCGTGCCAAAACCGCGACGAACTTCCAATCATTACGTGTGCAGAACGGTGCAGTGCTTGACTTGTGATGCGAGTGCGGAATTGGTTGATGTCGGGCCAGGACGCTCGAACCCCCTTGGCGAACTCGGAACAGCAAACGGAACATTGATTCCCTTGCCAAGGTACTCTGTACCTGTCCTCAAACATGGACATCCCCGATGGTTGGAGCTGCTAGGTTTGAGGATGCTTTTCATTCCTTTACCAGTTGGGGATCAGTGTCCAGTAAGCTTGTATGCGAGAAGTGGCTGCTCTCGTCAACTACGGCTCTTGTGCACTGGCTTTATGAGGCTTGGAAACCAACTTGGATTCCACCGCAGTCGACATAGTACAAGGCCGGGAAATGCTGAGGGGAGGCTGCCAGCTCACTTGCTCGAAAAGCTAGCGAAGTCTCGGCTTGCTGTAGATTTTCGAAGCCGTGATGGCAGGTTCTGGCACACCAGCAGATGCGAACTGTATGAAGAAAGGTGCTGCCCTCGGTCGCGGTAGGTCTGGGGTCGCTGACTCACTTGTCTGTAAGGTTTCCTCCGTAGTTGTAGAAGTGAGCGGCCCCGGTGTGCCTGGTTGAAACGTGTGCTGAAGATTGTCTTTTGCTCTCTATCACGACCTGCGAGGCTTGCATTACTGTGGATGGACACCCAAGCCTTCAACTGGAACTCCCTTGAACTGCGGCGGCTCGGCTCGTGAGTGATCCTGCGAAGGTTGCGAACTCTGCTTTGTGTCTGACCTGGGGACATCTTTTTGGTAAACATGGGTGAAGGTCAGAAGCGCACAACAGCGATTCGAAATGGTGCCGTGCTCCAGGTCTGGACTCACCTGACGGAGACGGATGCAGCCACAGCGGCTTGATTCAACTGGACAGGAGATATATTCGCATGTCGGCCCCTCCCAGCCACACCTTCAGCAACAGTTTCTGTGCATGAACTGGTTGCGCAAGCGTAGCCACTGTCCTCATCTGGATTGGCTGGCAGCCAAGCAGGTTCGTGCATCGACGTCCTCGCATGTCAGGCCATGCCTAGTCGACGCTGTCGGGCTGCAGATTGTTGAAGGTTCAAGCATGATGCAAGTATGACTATGGGGATGCAAATCTGAAGAAAGGCTCTGCCGGAAATTGCAGGCGGCTTGCGATCGCTGTACAGGATGCGTGGGCTTTTCCTACCAGGCCGGGCAGAGCTCGGGGGCTTTCGGTGTGGCGGAGCTTGTAAACGCGGAACGCAGGCCTTGTCGGACTCCGGAGTCCGCTGCTACATGAAGAGCAGCCGCGTGGCCGAAGAAGTGGGGTGAATCCTGAGGCCTCCGGCATCATATCAGCCCGCCGCAGCAAGAAAACTGTGTGAACGCTGCAGAGCCGAGGCTGGACACACTCCGGAAGAGCCTCTCGACTTCATCCGTTTTCAGAGCTAGTCCCGGTTGCAGCATTGCCGGATGCGGACAGCTGTGGCGCATTGTGGCATTGAGGACTTCGTGTCCTTGGCGCCGGACTCTGCGAGCTGGCAGTCTTACGTCAATGCCCGACATGGTGCCTGTGCGGCGACGCAGAGGTCGAGCAGAGACGGTGCTTACATGAGTGCCCTGTCAAGTCGCAGCGCGTGAGATTAATTGAAAGTGTTACGACAGACATCGTTTGGCAATCTGTTAAGGCCGTCCTTCTTGCTAACTCTGGTCCGAAAAACAGAGAAGGGGGGTTTGCCAATTCGAGAGTTTGCTGTCAGAACGGTGCACTACTGTGGCTGGACGAAGCAAATCGCGCGGTCTGCTGCAACTCGGATGCAAAGTTTCTGATGCCCATGTCTGACCGTCTTACCTAGACGTCGCGGTTTCCAGCTGAATGGAATCGATCTGGAAAGCAATCCCTGCCGAAGGGCACCATTGCCATTCAATCCCTCTCGAGTTTGAGGGCCACCGGCAAACCTCGCGTCTCTAAACACTCGAGATTGTGTAGCTTCTTCCCGAACACCTCTCCTTGAGGCCGTCGGAGTTGACGGGTTCTGTAATCTGTAGTTCCTGTGCCTTTGTTCGAAAACAGCATGAACCCAAAGATGGTTAACAGACTTTGCTGGCAGGTTCCCTTGGACTGTGGCCTCCAGTCACCAGGCGGAGAGGGTTGCAGCACTGAAGCGCTGGGGCCCTGGACCGTGCAGCTGTCGGCCTCAGTTTGAATTCCGACGTTCCCGCTCTCGGTCACCCGACCCAGAAGCATGTTGCTTCGACCTCACTGAACCCATCCACACCTTGTGCAAGGGAGAGACTCCTGACGCCTCCATGAGCAGAGTTTCAATCTCCGGATGAAGTTGTGCTCGAAGAATCTCTGAATCAGCCACCAGAAAGACAGGCATTTCGTGCACACCGCCAGCAACGAAGGTTCGCTACTGTTGACGAGACTCGCATCCCTGTTGCGACGCACAAATCACTCCACGAAACGTTACCTCGTCGTCAGAGAATGTCAGAGTCCACAGCTACCAGTTTGTGGTGTGACGTAGTAAGATGGAAGCACGAACGATATCGGCGGGAGAGACGGAGGACAAGAACCGCTTCTGGTGGTGGGACAGATTCTACCGCATTTCCCATCTGCGGTTTCAACATGCTTACTCGTGGCGATGCAAGCCCTGAGTGGTTGCCTGCGTAGGAGGATATGTGCGTGCATGACCCGGCTTCACTGCGTTGCAGCCTGCCAAAGTGGGCACAGTCTTTCCATTTAAGCACACCATGCATGAAGACATTGTAGATCACAGCGGCAATGCCGCGTCCCCGTCCGTCCCTGTCCATGCGTTGCTAAACCCCAACCCCACCCAACCCTCGATTGGGCTGGCAGTTCCGACGAAGGGCGGAACCCAAGTGCAGAAGGTCTATTTCCTATTGCCCGGCTTTGAGACGCTACACGGGGAACACCCATGTACTCAAATTCCAGTGCATGCCGTGCAGAGAAAGCCGCTTCAGCATTTCATCCAGCTTGGCTCCTTCGATTCTTCTGTTCCTGTTCTCTCTCGTCACTATTCGCCTTGGCTCATTGACTTATGGCCCCTGAGGTGTCCGGACTTGGCATCCTGCAAGGCTTGGGCCGCAGTTTATGCCACATGTGCTCCGGCTATGGATTCGAATGACAGGGACAGGGGCCCCCCGCCTGAAGCCTCAAGCCTCGCTGTCTGCAGCTCTGGCTCAAAAGGGTTTTAGGCACTGCGACTTCCGGACACCGGACACCATGAAGCGCAAAGCCGAGGACTGGAGCAGGGACTGTGATCTCAAGGGCTCCTGTGCTACGGGTGTCCCTCAGGTGGCTCACAGAGGCCTGCAACCAGTCTGACATATCGCCCATGCGAGTCATGATCAGGATGTTCCCGGACCACCCGCCAAGAAGAAGACAGAGGCCATGCGCTTCGCGAACAAGAAGCATGACTGAGTCCAGTCAGGGGCAGGCTTTGTCAAAATGCTCGATGGTTCTTTGCTTTCTCGCCTTTGGCTGACCTGAAGGCTTGCTCGCAGCTTTTCCGTGATTGCTACGCGGCACAAAGCTCCGCTGCCTTTCCCGAGGAAGCTTCTTGTCCAGCTCTGCGGCCGGGGGGACTTCCTGAGACGTTGGCGGAGAGTTCAGCTCGTGCGGGAGGTGTCCTGGGAACGTGGCAATCATAGGACTGGCTGAGTGGCGACCCATCGGCCCAGGGCTTCTTCAAGCGAAGTGTAACTCACGTCCGGAAGTTGTTTGCTTACTGTCGCAAGGCATGGAGAGTAATGTCCCACGCATGATAGCGGCAGCCTCTGCTATCTGAAGCAAAGTAGCACTTGTCACAGCAGGCCCTGGCAGAAACGGCCGAGTGCGAAGGCACAGCGGCTCTCGCGCTGAGTTTGACTGTTACCAGATGGTTCCAATATACCTGATAGATGCAGAAACCATGATTCAACAACTATCCCAGACTGTTCGGTAATTGGCGTGAACATAACACCATGCATGCTATATGCCGCTAATGCAGATGATCATTGTGGTGGTGCCCTCTCCGCTTCCTGAGCATGTGGGGCAGCTTGGATACAGCAGGCCCTTGTTCAAGTTGTTCGTGGCTTGGCCGTCGGAGGCTGCCAGAAACTACATGCCGAAGGCCGAAAGAAGAAGTTCAAGGTGCGAACCTCTGCGGAGTCTGTGCAGGGCCTTAGCAAAACCCGGTCTTACCCGAATGCTATCCATCCCATACAATTGACTTGTGAGGATCCCTTTTCTGCTGTCCTTTCAGTCGAGCACCACTTCCATGAGCCCGAGGAGAAGATGCGGGCGTGACGCTACATGGAAGTAGAGCCTTGCCAGTCTTTTTGATAAGAGGAATGTGGCCGCCTGGGTGTCCTTGTGCATGCCGTGGCGAACCAGCATCTCGGAAGGCGGAATTGAGATACGTCAAGGGTCTGCGCCAGTATGCTCTGGCGACTACGAGCCTCCTGCCTATATCCTATGTCCAAGGCAGCATCTTCTGAATGCGAGCTGGTATTTCCAAGCTGCCGATTACTTGTGGAAGGCCGACTTTTGCCATCGCCAGCCATCAAGCACTGCATCAGAGCTTCAGGGCATTCGATCGGGTTCTGCGTAGTGGTGCAACAGGCCAGCAGGTACAACCGCGGAAGCATCTAAACGATGTTGCAGGACACAGTGGGAGTTGACGCAGAACACAACTGTCCAAACTGCTCCACTTCTGACTAGATCCAGCAATGCTTCCTTGGCGATTCTGCGCAGAAGCACATGGTGCAAGTGCACATGTGATTCCGTTATTCTGCTTTTGCCCACACCGCACAGTCTGGGTAGGAGCAGGAGGTTGCAGAAACAGCACATGCAGACATCGGAGGTGGTTGCAAGATTACAACATGGCATCTTGCTTGACGAAGGAAGGAAGGAGCCAGAGGAAGAGGAGGACTTGTCTTTTGCAAGTTTTGCATTGGCAAAAATGCTGTCCAGCTGATTGCTTTCAATCGTAGCTTGCAGAAGCGCTACTCGTTCCGTTTGCAGGTCCTGGTCGAGGCTGGGGAGGTGCCGAACGCTGGAGATTTGAAGGAGCCGATGCGAGTCTTCGAAACAGCTGGCATGAATCATCTGCATCTTCGCAATAGCTGTTCTCAGTGCTGAAGCCTTCACACCTTTCATCCGTCAGTGAGGAGGGTTCCAAGGAGTTGCGCGACGAGAAGTGCGTCCGTCTCTGTGAGGCCGCGAGGCTGCCTTTGAGAGGTGCCGGTTCCACGGGTGCCCGGGTCATTAGACTGGAGATGGACAGTTGGAGGTCCAGGAAGGGTGGGGTGTGTGTGTTCGGTGGGTTTGACTCCCTGAGCAAGTAGTTCAGATATTTCAGATTCCCAGGCTTCGTCCACTTCTCCTAGCGTACCGAGGTGGTCGATGTGGTTGCTGCTGCCGTCGGTATCCGTGCGTACCATCGGGGAATGGGCGAGCCAGGCGCTGCCAAGTCAGACGTCCGCCTGCCTCAGCGGCCTCAAGCCTCAATCTACAAATCCAACTGCCATCTGACCGTCGCTCCACGTAGATGACAGACATTCAGCTTTGCCTCGGGTGTCACAGACGTGCATAGGTCCAGAGTTACCATCGATGCCCGAGAAGGAGAGCTGTTTTTCCATGAATGTAACCTGTAGTTCCTGAAGGCTTCACGTACGCATGCTTGCCGGAAGTTGGTCCTTATCATTGTCAGACCGGGCAAGTACATCTGAACATGCCTGAAAATCCTTGCACCTCTACGGTTGGTTCAACGTGACTAAAAATCCTTCGGCATGGTTCGAGACAGTTTTGACAATACTGGACGAAAAATGTAGCGGGCCACATGCTGTGCCGCTGTGTATTGCGCATCACAGCTCAGCGGCACCCTATTGTAGTTCCCACGAAGAAGAAGTCATGATTTCATCTACGCCTTCTTGGTAACCCTGGTAGAGCTGCTCTCGCTGCTTGGTGTCACTTAAATTACATGCTTTAGATGAGGGTAGACTTGGCGCATCCTGGCCGACCCGCCTCTCTGATGAATCTTGCACGATCCTTGTTCGGGGGGCGCTAGTCTCGCTCCCAAGATCGCAGGACGAGATGCCCTACTTTGCAAGAGTCACGGATTTCTGCTCCTCCGGCCTTTCCTTCGACAGCAGGGCCTGGGGTCCACGGCTGGAGGACCGAGCGAACGAAAGGCTTCCTTCTTCCTTGTCTGTCATGTCCTTTGCCTGTGCAGGACAAGGACATCAAGGTCGATGTCTACGAGAAGATGGGCTGCTTGACGGCTATTTCCAGCTTGTGTTTAAGGCGGAAGCCGGCTGCTTTGAGGTCTGGTCAAGACCGCGCCCGTGAAGAGCATCACGAACGCTTACGCTCCGGGCAGCAAGTGGGAGCCTGCAGTGACCACATCGTATGCTCCTCGCCGCAGATAGGAGTATCGGCAAACAGTGCAGTGAGGTCTGTAATTGAAGTAGGCTTGTGCAGCCGCAGACTTCGCATGGAAGCTTGTGTTTTCCAGAAGATCGTGAATTTTAGTGTTCCCTCTAGACCTGTCTTGAAGCTTACGACGGTTACTATTCTTTTAATTTGTTGCGACGGTCAAACGAACTTATGGATCCTGACTTAAGGGTTTGTTTGGGCATTTTGCTACACTCTGCCTCCGCTGTGGTAGACTTCTACTACAATGCTAGCGTCTACCAGAATAGTTACTAGAGAAATCTTGATCGAATAGTGTTTCGAGTACTGTCGGAATTCCCTTCCCGGAACCTCCTGTAAATCATGATTTAACTGTTTGGTTTGCGGCCCAATTATTAGCTAATTGTTAGTACTAGTAAGGGCACACCCATAGTGACCCGATTAAGATGGCTACTTATGGCTACGTCACTCGCGATCTCATATAATAGTCTTTGATGCCTTCTTCAGTCCTGAAACCTGGATCACCTTGTTGCCTCTGGTGGAATTGGCAGTGCTGACTGCCGGCAAATAGGTGAGGCCTGATATCCGAAGCGTGTTCAGGCAGCAGCTGATTGAGTTGCATTGTGGTATGTCGGTTCTTGGAGACACTGTTTCTCCGATTTATATGTGGCTAGGGTATTGATTCGGATGTAAGCTTTGATCGTTGTCCGCCTTGGGTGTGCCCTGGGGAAACAATCGAATCCTGATTTAATTGCGTCATCTTGGTAGTCCACCATGAGTCGACTAGACCGTTGCACAACGTTCATGAGCCAAGCAACTCAGAGGTTACTTAATTACTCCTCTTGGATTCATTGCCTTCGTGACTTTTACAGCTACTTTTCATGCACCATCCTTAAGCCATGTCGGACGTTGTTCCGCGCCAGGACTGGTTCGCATGGTCGCAGACTGCTTATCCGCCGAATGTGGACTTCTTCCGTCTGCTGGGCAGCTTCGAGAAAGAAGGCTGACGAAGCATGTCAAAGCGGTGCAATCGTCGATCCTGTTGAGAATGGGAGGTGCGTCGATCAGCAGAGCAGACATGGAGAGTTGCTTGGCCTTCAGAGCATGCAGTGGCTTGCAGTTCTGTGCTATGGGTCGCGAGTTCCAACTATGCATCTGCGACCCGCAGGGAGCTCGTCATGGAAGCAGTATAAGAAAGTGAGGAGAGAGTCTCAGACACTGCGATTCCAAGCCAAGATGAGGGGCCTCATGAGTTATTTGCGATCGTTGTTGAGGGGGTGCAAGACATGTCGTAGGATATTGGCATTAGAGGGAGGCTTGGAGAAGGGTGAAAAGGCCCTTTGTCAGGCATGACACAGTTTGCGCCTTGGTTCATGCATGAAGCCATGACACCGGTATGCACAATGCTTGACCTCGTTCTGATGCATCCTGCCTGGCTGAGCTGTCCGGAACAGAACCGGGCAAAGGAAGATAGCTTCCCATACGGAACTTATTTCTTTTTGCTGAGGCCGGCTGTCAGTTTCGGATGTAGCAATGGCCTGGGAAGCCTCATGTTTGCGGCTTCGGGTTTTGTTTTAGGGTTTAGATTTCAGGGACTGCAACTTTGCGAGAGGAGGAGAGCGAGCAAGAGAGGGCGAATGTTTTCGCGAAGCCTCAAGACAAATCACCTGCAGAGCGGAAGTCACCTTATGGTCATTGTTGAGGTATTGCATCTGCCTACACGGGCGCCGTCAAATGCGCCTACTGATTTGACTGGCATGCGTCGCTGAGAGACCCTTGCCGCAAAAAGACTATGTTGCGGTCTCGCAGGAAATTGCAACATGGCAGGGAGTTTTTGGGACAGCAGGCTGAAGTGCCCCCGTAAACCTCAATCACTGGCTTGTTTGCTTTGCTTGCAGATGGCTTCAGTGGTATCCTCGCAAGCCCATGATTGGCTTCGACTGTGGGTACCTAAGGATTTTATCCTGACCTTTGGAGGCCACAGGGTCGACACAGTCTGGTCAGTAACTGGGTGGAAGAAACTTGCAATGATTTTTCTGTAGCCTCTCAAGGTGACGGCACGTCAGAGACTAGTTGGCAGGCGAACTCCACAAGGAGATCGGCCTTATGGTGGCGCTGGGACGAGCCTTGGGCAACGAGCGCATGCCGGCCGAGCCAGGCTTGGCAAAAGGCAAAAAGACTTTGCATGGATCTTTGAGCACTGGGGCTAGGGCATAGTCTTTGCTTAGAACTGTGCTGCGCAGGCAAACCTTCCCCACGGGCGGAAGTGGACCGTTGCGCGGCAGAGCTCAAGGCCAAATGACCTTAATATTGTCCAGTACTGCGGGGCCATTCGGATCTTCGAAAAGCTGTGCCTTTTTGCGAAAAGCATGCCGGAACATTACCGCAGCAAACATGCCGAGAGTGCTTGTGACCGAGGGCGAGCTCACATCCGCCAGGACCAGACAGGAACACATAAATGAACGTATAACCAGAGCAGCCACTTGCAGCAAGCGTCCAACTGGTGCAGATGGCTGTTGGTGACGAGATCGCAGCCAACGCCGCTGCAATCGCGGCGATGTTTGCCGCGATCACGATCCCGGCACCTGAGCGAACACAGGGCAGGGTACTGCGGTCTGTTTTCCTACTCGGGATCTTGTTAAGAGCGTTTTGGGAGGTCGGGGCCGTTCGGGCTGCAACCTTTGTAGATCAGATCGTGGTTGGGGGCCTCTCGTCTCTCGCAAGGTGGATGCGAGCGGCCACAGCAGCCCAGAGTTGGCTCGCTTGCAGCCGGCCAGTGCCTCAACAGAGGGGCCTTGAACCTCTGTCCGGTACTAGGATCCTACGCCGCTGCCTCGATGTTTGAGACGTTCCGCCGAAAATTTGGCTTTGGAGGTGATGAACCGGATTGTGCGCTGGGCCAACTACACCAAGGCTTGCAGCGGAAGGGTTCGACAAGGGATTCGGGATTGAAGCCAGGATCAAAGCTTGAGCTATTACCGCTGAGAAATCATGCTCTGACCACCGGTGGGAGACCGTCAATCCTTCAATCCGTCAAGCCGAAGGCCGCGGTCCGGCCGCTGCGGTGTTGCGCACGGCGTGCCACAGCGTAGCGTGGGGCATCGTGGGGCCCTGGACACAGTTCGGGAAGGACGCCGGCATTTCAAGAAACGGATGCCAGACCCGTGCTTTGAGTATTCCCCAGTTGTGTGCAACACACGACGGGAACAATTTTTGCCACTCGCGCCAAGTGAAAGCCCCCTTCGGGCAACTCTCCCACAACCCCAGAACGAATTGACAGCTTGACTAGGGGTCCTGTGCGAGCAAGTGACTGGAGCTCTCGAGGCGGCGGGGAGGGTTCGTGTAGCCGTTCCCGCAGTGCCATATGAGAACCACGAGAGCTCGCGTTGGGCCATCTAGTTGAGAGGGCTTGAAGTGCTGTTCTACAGTCTACAGAGCAGAGATCAGTGCAAACATATATACAGTAGTCATGTTGTGGAGTTGTGTGCTTGGCCTTGCCTTCTGCAGTGAGTGGAGGTTTTGTGAGAGGTGTCCAGCCAATCTGGAAACCAATTGGTGTGCATCTCTGTCGGAGCCAGTCCGGTTGAGGCAGACACAGGGTGTGCTCTTCTACGTTTACCTTCGGGTTTCGACTTCAGCATCCCTGTCCAAGAGAACAGTAGCAGCCGCTGTAGTTGTGGAAGTCCTCCCTTGGCTTAAAGCTAAGCTTCGTCTGATCCAGCCTTCCAATGTCGGATCCTTAGCTCATCCTTCTGCTGCTGCCTTACATCTAGCTCCAACCCACAGCTTCTACGGAAGTTCTGTGTGGATCTGAACGCCTGGGTTTGACTTGAAGTCAAGCTCTCGTCGGCGGTGGTCTTTCGCTAGTTGGGGCCCTACCCACCAGCCTACACCGCTTATGGCCTTAGCGGAGAAAAGGCACGCTTGCAGCACCGGGCGAGCCGAGCCATCTCAGCGCCTCCATCCATAGAGCCTTTAGCTAAACGAGCAGCTCCGGAGTTCTTGTCAGTCTTAGCCGAAGCCGGGAATAGGCTTTCCAGCTTGATTGAAAGGCCCGTTGCAGCGCGTGTCGGGAGCCCGGTAAAGCGACGGGACACGTGCCGGGGTTCGATTGCAGACTGACGGGTCGATTCGGCTAGATCGCCTATTCTAGCTTTTTATGGTAAGGGGGAGCGTGTCGAACTTTCATATGCAGGCTCATTAAAGAATCATTTTTGTGGCCTCCTCTCGGCTGCTTCTCAGGTCGTGGGTGCATCGGCTTCGAGATCATGGAGCAAGGGAACGGCGGATACAGGCAGGTCGCGGAGTTTCGATGGAAGAGCACTCTGCTTCTTAATCCTTATGCTGAGATTTCTTTTTGTGACATCCTCTCCGTTTCTTTCGCAGGTGCTGGATGAGATCTGCATGGGAACATGACACAGACTACCAGTCCAGCAGCTTGGGCAACTTAGTTGGAGCTCCGAGGGCACTGCCTGCTGGCTTCTGGACTCCTCCCCACTTATGCTTTCGTGGAGCTGGTATGACAAGTGGATCTGCAATGAAAACGCAGCCAGCTGGACCATGCATGAGCGTGAGCTTGTGCCAGGCAACCCGGACAACTCATCGTGGCATCCCTACGTCAACGAGAGAGATGACCTTTGCAACCAGGAGTTCAACGGAGCTGGATGCACGAACAGACCCCTCTTTCTCACAACTTCAGTTTGGAACTTCTAGTTGTTGTGGGTTGAGATTACGTGCAGGTGTAGCTTCGGACTGGAGTTGATTTGCCCTGAGTTTAGGTTCTGAGTGCATCCACATATTCTTTTCCAGGATCGTCAGCAAGTTCTGTTCGGAATGGTTCTGGCCTGGCCCCCCCTGCTTTTGGCAAACATCTACCGTGCGAGCAGCGGTTGCCATTTATCTGAAATCCTAGCTCGAGATTCTAGTCTCCATCGTTAAGCCTCTAAGCAGGATCCGAGCCTGCAGCAGTTGCGCGGCCAAGTTCTCAAACACGCTCCTTGACTGGACCATTTGCACGGACGTTGAGGGGGTTTGGATCGCGGGTTGGGTCAGGTTGGCGGGGCCACTTGACAGAACAATCGTGCCACTGCTCAGGTGGAGCCAATGCCCGGACAGAAAGAGGAGCGGCGAGGGTTATTATGCACTTGGTGTTAAAACCGCTCCTCACATCATTTGCCGAGTGTGGCCCTTTCAGGAGGGAGATGAACGAGCTTCAACATGCTTGCGGTGCGCTCGGGCAGGGCGGAACGGAAGATGTAGCAAGGTGCTGTGGTCAATCACCTGGAGACTCTGAGCGACACGAAGTGTCAGACCGCCTGGAGTCCAGGGCAAAGTCCCAACACCCCCAAATCTATGGGCTACAACGTCTGCACCTTGCATTCGATAGCCTCTCCGCATGTACAGCATCCTCGGACGCTTCCAGACATGACAAACTCGCCCCTGAACTTCAGACGTACAACACCTTCCTCTTAACTTCGAATGGTTTCAGTTTCGTCCAGACTTGAGAGCCCCGGACAGCCAAGACGGCCACGCTCGATGCCAGGTCCCAGATTGACCTTCAGATGCTTCCACGGGGCGCGTCAGCCCGACTTGGTTGGACCAGAGCTCTCAGAAATCCATTGGATACTGGATTTCAGCTCGCGAAGAAGCTCAAGGCGCTGTAAGTTCCATGTCTTGCACAGGTACACGCTCTACGCGGAAGTAAAGCCGGGCTCTCATCCTGACATGCAAGCCGCATCACAAAGCTCGCAGATATTCCCGAGCTGGGCAGAAGTCCTCATTTTCTGAGCGGCTCCTGCTGGAGACTCTTGTTCTGGAGCCAACTTCTTCCGAGGCTTCAAGACGCAGCCGGTGGTCAAGTTATCACCTGGGGCGCGACTTGACTGAAGGTATTCTAGGCAAGGCCATCAGTGAGCAAATTTGTGCAACGGAAACGGTCCGCACGTTTTTCCGAAGCTCCGAATTCTTCGTCACCGAGGCAAACGGGGACGAGGCACCGCTCCTTCTAGGGTGGAAGTTTCCGTGGACCTGGCAACCCGAACTCTTGTTGCGTGATGTTGCATGCAGTGACACGACGCAAGAAGCCAAACTGGCGCTTTAGGCTTTTGCACGGAAATCTGACAAGATGCTATGGACGTGAAGATCAAATTCTCGAGCTCTTGAGCTCTAAAGACACTCGAAGACTGAACTCCGGCAGGGCCGTGCTGCCTCGCCTTGCCTGAAGGTGCGCTGTGCTGGTAGACTCTGTGACAAGACTTGATATCGGTTCCTAGCTTCTTCGGCATCTGCGCATGAAGTCATCGAGGAGGATGGAACGGGTCTTGAACATGCTGGTTAACTTGAGACTCGAGACGTACCCCACTGTACGGGTCAACCACGGTCCAGCATGTGTGCTTGCTTGCTAGAACGTCTCGAGAAAAGTTTGCGGGAAATCCAGGCCTGGTGCCCCTTCCAGGCATTCAGTGCTCGAAACCTCTCAGGTTTGTTCGTTGAGCTGTGCCAAGCCTTTATGCCATGTCCCGAGATTACCACTCCGCACGTATGTGTGGCAGGCCCGCTACTGGGGCCTGGCTGCAGTAGAGGCTTCTGCGAATGGCTACTATGAGCCGGGCGCTCCGGTTTTTGTCTCTTGCCAGACAACACGCTGAAGCCCTCCAATGAGGCCATTCTATTTGGACTTCTTCGAGTCAGCGGATGGCACCGGTGAGTCGTTGCCAGCTGACGAGGTGCAGGGTTGGCACCCGTGGTTGCTAGTAGTCAGTAGTGGTTTGCAATTGAAATTAGGACTTTTTCGAGCTGGCCTGCAGATCTCGCATTCCGGCCCTTGGACTTGCCAGGTTTACATCCAAGGCCTCATCAGCCCTGGTGTCCAGATAACACAAAGCAATCGAGGGCGACATTTTCTTCAGTACAAGCCCAACCAGCTGCGGCCCAAGCTGGATGAGACGCAAGCCATGGAAGCAGTTCTTTCTTCGGCTTTTTCTTGCAGTAGCTCATAACAGCTTTGTCGGTGAAATTGGCAAGGCAGAACTGGGGTGTGTCTTGGACGGAGCATCAAGTTCCTTTGATCTACCGTGACCTGGGCAGCGCGAAGGCCAGCAGGTGTTTTATTCACGTGTGTTTCTCGTGCTTGACATGTCGCCATTACCACATGCGAACAGAACAGTAGAGAAGTTGCACAGGTCATCCGGTCTGCGCGACACGCAGCGCGTCCAAATCACGTTCCACAGGAGACCGGTGCAGTTGTAGGATTGTAGGAGCATGTAGGAACTGAACTTTGAGTTCTCGATTCGTTCTGCGTGGCGGTACCCAGAGATATGGGTCTGTGCATGTCCGGTCAAACGATTACGATTACTCTCTGGATGTATGTTGGCTGGCAAATCCACCCCCCAAATCTGTTGACGAGAGATCGCATTCTTGTCCATGCTTTTTTCGCGGCTGAAGGAGGCGGTAATCGTTGCCAGCAACGATGGCATCGTTTGGTACGCGCGGCCACAGCCTCAGGCAAACCGCCAAGGTGCAGACCATGCCATGGTGGAGGCAGACGAGAAGTCGAGCGTTGAAATGCAAAACCGTGCTGCATGGTTCAGGTTCCGCGCAACTGGCGATTCAGCCCGCGAGTTGATCAACCAGCCGGTGCAGTGTAAGGCACGGAGGGGCAACTCTGTACGGAAGACCATCAATGTGAGGCACGTCCTTGGTTCAGGACCCCCTGTTCGTCCCTGAGCCCGAAGAGGGTTCCGAAGACGAGGCCATGGCATTTGAACTCCAATACAAGCATCTGGCAAGAGTTTCCGTGTGCAGCACAAGAGAGTGCGTAGCTAGCTGCAGTATACCAACACAGCACTCCCCCTGCTTCAAGTCTCAGGTGACCTGTGCGTAATAGTTAGTTAGTCCGGGCGAGAGGAAACGGAAGGGCCACCGAAGTAAAGGCCAGCGGAACCAGACCAGTCTACGACTGCTAGGTTTTGCCTATGCGCAAGCACATGTTGGTGGTCGGTGGAGATTCAGTGCAGCTTGGCAGCAAGCGATGCAACATATGTCGAACCAGCATTGTGAGGGCAAAGGCTTTGTGTCGGTGTCCGTCGTTCTGCAGTTCAGAATCTTTTCCCCATAAACCTGGAGAACCGAGGAAGAGCTTTTGGGGCAGGAACCCATTTGAGGCTAAGCTCAACAAGTCTTTGGCCGACGAGAAGTGGAGCAAGCCTCAGCCTGTCAACACAAGAGTGTGGTGCCAGAATGGAGGCGCTGAAGGCTAATCGGCTAGACTCTCGAACCTGGTAGGCACAGCATCATGTCGACGTTTGATGGCGTCACGCAGAAGCTTTGGGCAACTTCGGCAGCACTGTGGGCTCTGGAGTCTTCTTGAAAATCTTCAACGGTGTTGAGGAGTGAAAGGCATGCCGAACCAATGGCATAGTGTTTTGATGGTGGAGCTTTGAATGAAAGGTTGATGGTTTTGGAGTTGCGGGGTTGAGGATTTTAAGGTTTCGGACGGATGCAAGCCAGCCCAGACGCAAAGGTCACGGGATCTACATGGATCTAAACTTAGACTGATTCGGCTTCAGCCTTTTCCGGTTTAGCATCCGAAGGAAGAGCTGTTCCGGGGCTCGACATGGGCCAACCCCTGGCATCAAAGCCATTTCATGTCTCCGGATCCAGCAACGGCGAGCCGATATGAGCTGCTTTGGGTGAACTACGCTGCAAACAGCAGGGCCGCAGACAGCAACCAACTCGGCAACTGAATGATGGTGGCCCATGCTTTGTTTGCGAGCTGCAACGGTCAACCCTCCGAAGGTCCGTGACCCGTGGACTCCTTGTTTGGATGCGGCTAGGACCAGGAAGGCTCCGAAAAGCAGAGCGTTTTCCACAGAGCCGAGGTCGACCATGCTCTGCTTGCAATCAAGCAGGCCAAAAACTTCCTGAGTACCTTGGCATCGCATGTCAGCTCGAAGCATCTCAGTCGCCCGCAGACCGCAGACCCAGGTGTTCTTCAGACCTCCAACTTCTGCGTTCTGAGCTCAGACAAGACTTGAACGGAAACAACAAAGGCAAATTGGCTCGAGGGAGTTTTCCGGGTTGTTCAGCACTTCCTCTCTGAAGTTTGATGCAATCCTGTAGACTCTAAACCAAGGTTGGCTCTCGTGAAGATGGTGAAAAGGCATTCCCTGGAGAGCTGCGGAATGTGCAGCACTTCGTCTTTGCTAATACCGGCTCAGCAATTAAGAACGACATAGATGCCAGCCCAACAAGTTGACATGGTCTGTGAGAGTTTTAGCGGCACGGGCAGCGTGGTCCCAGATTCTGACTGAAGTCTTTGTGAGCTTGCTTCTGGTGACCTGGTAGTTATGCCTCGCACATGACCAATGCCCAAACTGCGTAAGTCGTGACAGCATGAGAACGGGAGCGGTCTGACTGTTGTTGGTCGCGTCGGGCCTCGGAAGCCGTAAGGATCTTCTCGGAGGCCAAGATGCCAGGCTCTATCCAGGCACGCGTTGCAGTGACCGTGGCAACTTTCATTCACTCGTCGGCATCTGTCACGCTGACCACGCCAAAATGGGATTCGGCCAGGCCGACATGAATCTGGCGGTCGTAGGCACGGCCAGCATGAGTGCGGAGCTCGGCTGATGATCTACATTGACCTCGCACACGTGAATGTTCATTTCTACTGTATTGCTTTCGCCGTGCCATCACCACTGTCAACACACATCACAACAGTAGCCACAACCACTCGCCACGAATGACCAAGACCACCGAGCACCGAGAGCGCCAGGAGCGCCACCCAGCACCGAACACCACCCAGCATAACACCATGCCGCTACTACCAGCACAATCACTAGCACCATCAGAATCATCATCAGTATGAGCAAAATCATGGTCTTGGTCCTCATCCTCTTCCTCCTCCTCGCACCATGATCCTCATCGGCATGTCTTTGTTCGGGCCATCATCCTTTGTCCGTCGCCGATGATGCGTGTGTTTCGAGGCTCTTCGCTGAATGTTGGAACCGAAGGCCACGGAAGGGAGGGGATGGCAGATGCTTCCTCCCTTGACAACTTCAGCAGGTAAATCGCAGCCCATAGATGAGTAAATAGGGATGTGGTTTCAGACCAAAAAGGCAGAAACACTTGAAGGCTCCGTGCACATTCCAAAAGCTTCTGGGTCGCAGTTGCACCCTGTGGCACCGGCTTGTTGCAAGAGCCTGCAAGGAGACTCTATGCAGTATAGCAGCGGGTGCCTGAAGCATGGCAAACTCTTGGTAGAGTCGGCGTAGTCTCGGCAAGGCGCCCTCAACGATGGCTCCCTGGACTCACGCGCGATCTCTGTCCGCGGACCCAGTACCCTTGTGTCAATCCAAAAGCTTCGTGAGGGAATGTCAGGTTAGTCGTAGTTAGCTCATGGCCTTTCAACTCTCAGAGTGGATCCAGATCAAAGCCCATCTCATGTCATCTCGTGACGAGCTGCTGCTTGTGCTTTGCTTTGCTTGGCATTTCTTGCGGCCTGAGGTGGACGAGAGGAGTCCCTGGGCACAGGTGGACCTCGGCAGTGGCTTAGCTGGGATGGTCAGCGCATGCTCGGTTGTCGTCCGGGATCGGCAGGGCAGACTGCAAGGGTGACTCGACGGCGGATTGCAGGCCGCTTGCAGCTTAGGTCCCATGCCTGTTGGAAGGATCCACATTGAGCATCTTCGTCTTGCACTGGACCGGACTCCTGTCCATGACAAAGCTGTGTTCTGCTTTCTGCTTCGCCGAGGAATTCGGATGCCGACCAGTGCGCTTCCAGGCTCTTCCTAGGAACCGAATGCAGCCCCTGGCTCAGAGCTCGCCACAAGCGACAAGGGTCGAGGAATGTACGGAGTCTAGCAGAGGGCGCACTGTTCTGCGCCGATGCAGGGAGAAGGAAGAGGAGGCTTTGAGACTTCAAGCGAAGTGCACTAGAAGGCGCATGTTCGCAACTGCCAGCTGAGGTTGGGACTATGACATTGGCCCCTCGGCTCTTCATTTCGCCTGTTCTGAGTCTGCTGTCCTGTGGCAACTTGTGGGCCGGATGCGTCCGGAGTTGCGCATTGAAGCGACTGACTGGGGCAAGTTTACCAAAGTGCGCTAAGATCGACTCAGGCAACTACTCCGCTGCTGATCAAGGGGCGAGCATTGGAATCAGCATGACGCCCTGTGAAGGCAGCTAGCTGCGTTTGTGTGCTGTTCAGCCCCTACTCGGGGAAGTCATTCACCTCGTTGATACTGCTACTGCGTTGCCGGAAGTCTGTCAGACCTCCCTGCTGCCCTGATTAGGTGACATTTGCGGCGGGGTGATCTGCACGCGGATTACAGGCAGCAACCAAAACGGCACCGGACAAACCTATGCTGGAGATTGCCAGGCCCCGCTGTCGTCTCTCAACTGTGGTTCCCGCATAGTAGGATTGGAGGACTGGGGACTTTAAGATCAATACTACAGCTTCGTGCCCGTCCGTGCAGTCTGCAGCAAACTGCTTTTCTTTGCAGGGGCGATATGGCCGCTACGTCTATGTGCAGCTTCCTGGACCAAGTCGTATTCTCGACGTGCGTGAGCTCCGGGTATTCAAGGCAGACAAGCAGAGAGAACCAGAGAGAACTGAGAAAGCTTTTTATTCTGCAGAGTTGCAGGCTTTGCTCTGTGTCCTGCGTAGAGCACAGACTTCGACTCGTAGCATTTGGTCGGTGCGCGGCTTGCACCGGGCTTCACAAGTCGCTCTGGCATCCTCAAGTCGCTTGCAGGCTAGCAGTGCGGCCTCCGTGGGCGAGACGCTTGCAATGCATGAAGATGCAAGTCTTCACACGACGTCGCTGAGCGGCACCCGCGCTGAGCGGCACCCGCGCAAGCTAAGGACCGTGCTCTGTGCGGACCGCAGTACATCCTGCGCTGGAGATGTTTGCTGTCCAGGTCGCCAAACTGACGGGAAGTTCAAGAGAAAGAGTAGCTTTTGCATGGAGAGTTCAACGCGCACCATTGTGCTTGCAAGAGGTTTTTGTGGAATGTCTCGCCCATGCAAGCCCGGAGTACGGGGTTCTAGTGCGAAGAAGGAAAAGGAAACGACGAATGTTGTACGGCTACAACAACATATATGATGCGTCGTAGGCATATGTAAGTACGTAAGCGAGTGAGAAACAAGGACGTGGGTAGGTGGGTAATTAGCTAGTCACATACTTGCGTAAGCTCGGTAAACGGTAGGTGTATAAGTAGGTCCGCAAGTGAGAGTGCGTGATTGGTGAGTGAGTGAGTGAGTGAGTGCGTGCAGTAAGTACTGTATGTGCACAAGTTAAGCGCTAAGTGCTCAATAGTTAAATGGTTGAAATGTAGAGGTAGGCGAGCTGAGACACGAATTTATAGACAGGTAGGTGGTAAGGGTGGTAGGTAGACAGATGCATGAGTTCGTTACAAAAGTACGTATGTGTGATGGTGGGTGTATATACGCAGTTTTTCAATGAGTATATATACAAAGCAGGACACTGTGAGAGTGCTCTCTCTGTCTCTCTTTTTTTCTGCAGTACAGGCATACATACATGTACAAAAGTAGGCACGTACACATGTGCATACATATTCGCGTACATATCCACATGCATATACATGTACATTCCCTTGTACATTGTACATATACATATACCTACACATACATACAGACATACAGACAGATCGACGGACGGACGGACGGACAGACATGCACACACGCATACATACCAAAATGCATATAATATACATACGTACATACGGATATACATGTAATTGTACATACGCAGCCAAAGACACGCATACATGGCGCACGCACACACACACACACCCATATACGTATATATATATATATATATGTGTACATGTCTCTTTGCGTATGTATATGTATATGTATATGTATATGTATATGTATATATGTACATATATATATATGTGTATATATGTATATATGTATATGTGTATATGTATATGTATATGTATATGTATATGTATATGTATATGTATATGTATATGTATATGTATATGTATATATATGTATATATATATATATGTATGTATATGTATATGTATATGTATATGTATATGTATATGTATATGTATATGTATATATATATATACATATGTGTATGTATGTATGTATGTATGTATGTATGTATGTATGTATGTATATATATATATATATATATATATATACATATACATATATACATATATACATATATCTCTCTCTATATATATGTATGTATATATGCAACTAGGTATGTATGCCCGCGGGTATGTAGGCTGGTATGTGTGCGCTGTATCTTGTACATGTTTGTAGGGAGCATAATGTAATGTTATGGGGATGGAATATGATGTGATGCTATTATGTTGTTGTAATTGTATGGTGTAGTACGGAATGGAATGTAACGAGATTTGATGAATGTGTTGCCTTGTAGTGTAGCGTAGTGTACTGTAGTGTAGCACAGTGTAAGGCAGCCAGCAGTGCTGTCGACAGTAGCCCTGAACATGACACGAGCATCTCCGAGCCGCAGGCTTTGAGGCAACGGGCTTCAAGACCTACCCTTGTCCTTCGGCCCACGACACCTTCATGAAGTGCCATGCTTGGATGTTCAAGGGTACGCAAGTGCTTAGGCTCACGTTGAAGGCCCATGCCACGGTCACAGCTAGAGGGGCTGTTGCAGCCGTAGAGTGCGTCGCAGCCTGACGTGTGAGGTGCCAGATCAAGACGAAAGTTGTGAATGCATTGGCCAACGTGCGCCTCCTTGGCTAGCCGGCTAGCACACGTACCTTATTGCTGGGTGAGTTTTTTGAGCTTTGTGGTAGGGCTTCCGCTTCAAGGTCCTGTACAGTAACTGCAATGACCCTGTCAGCCAAAACAACGAACTAGCCCGGGGTCAGGTGTCGCGTCAAGAATCTGATGATCAGCTTGAGGAGACGATCCGCGTCCCTGCACCTCTTTCTTACTGCTGTGTTTCCCGGGGCCGACGGAGAAATCGTGTGATGAAAAGATGAGCCCTGAAGCCCTCAAGCCGAATGTCTCCTGTAAATCGACGTTTCGTGTCTAGAGGATCGTGGCAACACACAGAGCTGTCAATGGCAGCCGTTCGCACACCGAAGGAGAACCTCACCCTGAACGCCACCGTTGCTGCTGCACCCGAAGGCAGCTGGACCCTCAGAGCGCAGGTGTCCTCGGCGTGTTGCGGGGATTCCAGCTCCCCTTACCGAGGGCGCATCTTCGTGCCCATGGATGGCGGTGTGGGCCGTGCGTGCCGTGGGGCACACCGGGAAGACTGGCGAGGCTTGGGCCTCCGCGGGCCTCCGCCTGCCTCCGCGTGTCCGCCTTCGTCTCGTCGGCTCCTTGACCGCTGAGGCTCTTACGTGGTGAAGCATCGCGGCCGAAGCCTGGAAATGTGCAAGCTCATCTGCAGGAGCTTTTGCAGGGACGACATTCTTGCAACATGCGAAGTGACATCGGTCAATAACCGCACGTCGTGTCTTCGTCGAGCTTGAGAGCAGCTGCCAGGAGTCATCCCCTCTGCCAGGGCATTGAGTACAATGATGCCGCTCAGCGAACTGATTGTGCAGAGCTCGCTGACTGCACGACCTCCCTAATCCATGTCAAACGTGAAGGGAGACACACGGGGCTGTGCCTGCAACATGCGCTCCGAGGATTGTGAGATTTGGGTCCGTGCAGAGGGAATCGGTGCCCGATTTGGCATTTGGGTGCATCAAAGATGTGCCGGGCTGAGTCGTGTGAGATGGGGACCGAGCTGAGGTTCTTCGGTGGCCTACGAGGGCCCAGCTCGCTTCTCCACCTGCCTGCGCTTGCTCCCGCAGGCCCGGCCCATCGGCCGCTGAAGCGGCCGTTTCACCCGTGTTGCGGCGTCAGGATCTGGCCCCGGAGACGCGCTTCACCAGCCAGCAGGGCCGAAAGTGCCGAACGAAGCCGGGGCCTCTCCAGCCGCGGGAGCTCCGTGCGTTGTCCATCCTCTCTCGACCTAGGCCTTACACCATGGACCAGACCGCAGGATGCAACGGCTGGAAAGGCCGAGTGGGCGAGTCTCTGCACATCTCTGCATGCTTTCATGACTCCGAAGCAGCATTGCATTCCGGTCTTTTACGGTCTGAGCTTGTTGGACCAGGATTGACAATCGAAGGCTGCAAGGACCCTCTCGAAGTGGGCATGTTGTGTGATCGGCTTGGCATTCCATTTTCTATGCTGAAGTGCCAAGTCAGCTCGAGTTTGCCATCAGCTTGACGCGTTGTTTTATACAGATCTTGTGCAGTTCCACTGATGAGCTCTGGAGTTTGTACGAGTGCCTTCCAGTGCACTGGCAGCCTGGAGCAAGCCTGTCGGGCTGCATCTTCTTTGCATGCTGTCAAGTCCAGGACAAGTGTCGCATGAACAGCATTGCAGAGAAGTGTCCGGCGAAGCTTTGCGCAGCGGCAGTTTTCTTCACGTTCCCTGGCTTGGTGATCTTCTTATTGCCAGTCATTGCTTTGTTGCTGTGCTACTTGTACCAGGAACTCGGGCTTCTGTCACCTCTACGACGAGTGTGAAGAGACGGAACCAGACCGGAGCGCTCTGCTTCTCCACCGGGAGGCACCGGAGCACAGCGGAATCCGCTGGTCCGAGTCACTGCCCTCCAGGTCACGGCTTTGCAGACCTGGCCCGGGCTTGTTGCGAAGGGCGAGGAGTGCAATCCGAGCCTGGGGTGGAAAACTCGAGCAGATCATGACTCGGCACTTGGAGACCTTCGCGTCTCCTAAGCTGCCCCTTCGCAAGCCGAGGAATCCTGGCATGTTCGACTTCGGCGCGGGCCCTCAGTCCTTCAGCATCCTGGCCCAGTTGTCGAACGTCAAGCTGAAGAAAATCCAAGGCGGGACATGGAATGACTAACTGCAGCCACAGCACGTTCGAAGTGTGCTGTTGCCATATTAGGGTGCAGTGCCGAATCTTCAAGATGTCCGTGTGCAGGAGAAGTCCAGGGCCCCATCTTGAGCAAGCTCAGCACGGGACGAGGCTGGGGGAGGGCCAGAGCGATAGGAGATGACAGGAGTTCTGAAGTCGAAAGTGTTAGAGGCAAGAGCTACTGGTCTGACGCCCGTGGGTGGGAGTTCGGCGTCATCTACGACAAGAAGCCGGGCTCTTATCTGTGGGAAGCCACAAGCAAGTTTCCCCATTATGACCTCCCACGTGTGAGCTGAAGGGTGGAGAGCAACAATTTCACGCATTTCCCCATGTCGCCCTAGCGATGAGGTGCCGATGCCGACTGCTGCGCTTTTTCTTCCGCACAGCCTCCGGGCATACGTTCCTCACTCTGAGAGCTCTGCCTTTTCGTGTAATGGGATGACCAGACACAGTTTGGGCTTTGGGTTTGGTGCGGCAACACGTCGTCGTTGCTGTTTCTTGCATCAACAGAGCACTGCATGTGCACCCAACGCCGTCAGCACTCTGCTGTTGCCCTGATTAAGGTTTTTCGGATATGGCACGACCCCGCTGACAGGGGCAGAGGCTGGCGCTTTCTCGCCTCTTTCAGCCTCAAAGCTCAAAAGGTACTCGAAGCTTTAGAGGGCGCGTTTTTTCCACAGGAGGCGACCGCCTCGATCATTGAAGCCTGCACACGCTGAAGACCTTTTTCCATGGCAGGTAGAAGTTGCAATGTCTTTCGACGCCAAGGCTGCCGAAAGGGGCCTTGAACCACAGAACAGGTCTTGCTGTTTTCATGGGTGGTGGTTGCTGAGAGTCTGGGAATGTTCATAGCAAGGCTTCGGAGATGACAGCTTGCAAATGCATTCATGCTCGGCTTGACAGGAGTTGGCAGTGCACCTTAGGCGGTGATGGGTCTGGTCGGTCTGGTTTTGGGGAATCAGGCAAACAATTTTACTGCTGGCTTCATGTTCAGCTGCGAGGCCGTTTGCAAGTAGCCTCCGGTGGACCTGGGCTAAATTATGTTCCGAATTTCGGGGCTTGCTCTACCCTGTCCAGGATTTCACAACCACTATGTGGGTCAATGGCAAGGAGGATACTGTCGTAGCTGTGCAAGTAATGGGGACAATTTGCAGTCAGCGAGTGGATGCGTGCAAGCTTGTCAGGAGAAAGTTGCACAACGACCTCAGTGGTATCGTACCCGCTTCGCCGGTGATTTCTCCTCGCGCGCAAAGCTAACGTGCCCAGAGCCGCAGCATAG
This sequence comes from Symbiodinium sp. CCMP2592, assembly GCA_905221615.1. NCBI lineage: Eukaryota > Dinophyceae > Suessiales > Symbiodiniaceae > Symbiodinium > Symbiodinium sp. CCMP2592. The sequence continues at coordinate 94,908 of CAJNDT010000898.1, forward strand.
TGCAGGAGAATGCTTGAAACAACACAGACTCAGGTATTCAGACAGGCAGGCAGGCAGGCATGAAGGAGCTGGAAGACACCGAACTGTAGCTAAGCTAAGCGGCTTTTGACTCATCCCCTGACGGTGGCGTCGTTTGCAGAATTGCTGAGGATTGGCCGCCGTTTTGGTGGCTCCCGGCTCTTCGACGGCCTCTTGCTCGGACCGTCGGAGGAACTCGGAGTGCCGAAACCTCTAAGAACCGTAAGAGACCCGCCAAGGCCAGCTGTTCAACGTGGTTCTCTACCGCGGGGTGCTGGAGGACAAGGCAGGGCAGCTCGGATCCACGGAGTCTTTCGGAAGTTGGCAGCGGCGGAAGGACTTTGGCGTGGAGGTCACCACTCTGAAGTATCAGTTCGTCGGAGTTGGAAGGACGCTTAGCGAGGACTGGATCCAGGCACGGCGAGAGAGGGAGGGAGACAGTTTAGGCGTACCTCTCACCGGTCGGGCGTGTCATCCTGCTGAGCGGCCTCGCCCTCCTGAGCTTGCTGAAAGACAAAAGAAGCTTTGGCTCAAGTCATCTTGGCTCAAGACTCCAACGCTGGGCTCTGTGACAGGTCCTTTGCGACTCCCGGCTTGATCCCATGACCGAGAACCTGTCTCCCATCGCATATGAGGCTGCCGTAGACAACTTCAATGCGCTCGCGGAAGCAATGGGCGGAAGGGGGGCTGATGACATGACTTTTGAAAGTACTGACGGAGCGAGGTTAGAGGAGATGGTCACCAATTGCGAAACCGGTGTCTTCCTTGTCTTGCTTGGTGGTGGTGATGTGGATGTCACGAAGCATTCAAACAAGCTCTACATCAGTGAGCCTCGCACTGACGAAGACTGGTATGAGTACATTCACAGCTTCGTCATCATCAAGACCGAAGAAGAGGGAGTGCAGTGCTTTCATCAATTCCCCGGCGGGATGGACAGTGACAAGGAATGCTTTTCAGTTGAGCCTGAGTTCTGGTCCGACTTGCAACGCTTGACAGCCCACAGCCGCGCTGGAGTGGTCCCGAAGACTTTCCAGCGTCTCTTCTGCGGCAGTGTTGAACCATCGCCAGCACTACTTCCACCTCATGATACCATGATCGTGAAGGCCCTTGCCTATTGATGGACTGGTTCCTCGTTGTCAACTTCACGTCACCGAGGTGGTGGGCTGCGATTCGCAGTTTCACTGTTGCGACAACACGCCCGACCTGCACGAACCTAGTTTTGAGCTGCTAGTCAGATCACTCCGATGAACATGTCTATGCTGCCATCTGTGCATCAGTGTTGTTCGTGTCATTGGAATGAAGCACGACAGCAGCTCACGACCGGCCTGAAGACCGCCACAACGATTGGATGCCTTAAGCCTAAGCTTCATCTTCTTGTTACCTTGATTTGTTATTATTTGTGCTCTGTGGGGCCAGAACACGACGGTCGCACTCAGGCATAATTTGTCACTTGAATGGTGCGACACGAACTGTCTGGCTCACTTGAGCCCTGTGCCGATGCCTGAAGGGGTCCAGAGCAGGATGGTGGGGCTTTTGTGCAGTTCAGACACGCAGGACTTGGGATGATAGGAAAGTCGTCGTCTTGTTTTTGTCCAGCTCAGGCTCCTAAGCGCCCCCCTCCCAAGGCCCGGGTGTGCAAACTCGCACGGGCATTCTCGCTACGGCGGTGGCGAAAAAGACCGTGCGGTGCAGCAGGCATCAGCGCATGACTCGTGACAGATCCGGGCATGAGATATGTAAAATCTGCGTCAGGTGCGGACGTCACTGCTGGAGGAGGAGGCGGCCACGGCCCATGCATGCAGGGACCTTTGCTGGAAGGCTTGAGGTTGCTTGCTGGCCTGACTCCAGCTTCGGGCAGTGCCATAGGAAGCGCATGTCTGCGAATTAGGGGAGGGGGGTCATGGCTGAGCCTCTGCCACGGCCAGGCCGACTCCGGGAGCGGCGGCTCTGCCGCGGAAGTCGGCAACTGGAGCGAGGCTGCAGAGACTCAAACCCTTCGTCGTCTCAGCCGTGACCGCTCGCAGGCTGTGCCGTGCAAGGGTTGCAGCCGCTACACTGAACACCGTGTTGGTGGAATTTGCCAGTACGCAGCCTTGTGGCAAGAAGTTCTTGGATGATCAGTGCGGAAACTGGTAAGTTGGCCAGACATGGCAAGACCATAGGGAAGTACGGAGCTTCTTTGGTGTTTCTTGCGATTGTTGCGATGCTTCTCGTCCAGAAGTTTCTGGAAGACACAACTACAGACGACATGCTGGAGGCTGCATTCCTCGGACAATTTGGCTAAGGACAAGTCCAAGACCACGTGTGCAGTGTGCATGCCTCCGCATGAAGGAGCTGTCTATGCAGTGCTTTCGAGTGACATCTTTATTCATCGCTCACCGAAAGAGCCTTCGGGGCGTGACTGCTGGGACTGCGAGGAGTCTTCAACTGCCAATGCGGCCGGCGCTTTCCGCACACCTGCGCCCCCTGTGGCAAAGAAGAACTGTGCTCGTCCTTGGCCAATGAGGTGTGGGGGCGAGGGGTTGTTCGAAGAAGGTAGATAGAGCAGGACTGGCCTTGACAACAGTCACCAGGTTCGTAGTGATCACGGGCATCAACTGCTGGTCCCCTGTCAGCCTCCTCTGGAGCTGGGACGCGCCACGATGAATGGCGTCAGCTTTCAGCTCAACTGTCAGTCCTCCGGAACGGCGCCTTTGGCTGGAGATCAGGAATTGGTTGGAAGGGATGCGCAACCTGTGTGACTGCAGAGGAGTTTGGGTGAGGGCCTGGGCTCGGGCACCGTACATAAATCGGAATCGTCACAACAGTTCTCCAGATCTGTTCTCTGCAACGTCGCCAGGTGCAGCTACAGGCGCAAGTGGTGGCACCTTACGGCCAGCGCCCAAGTCCCGTGAAGGGCCAGCATTCTGGAGATGTCATGGGCCTTCAGGCGATGGGTTTCCCAGGTTTCCTCGCATTATTCAAGAGGGCTGGGAAGCTTCACATGGCATGTACATGTAGGTCCAGATAGGTTTTGGTTCAGCTGGGGGATTGGAGAGTTGGCATTTGAAGGTTCGCACTGAACCTCAGCCAGGACGTAAGAGGCGGTGGATCTTGCTCTGTAAGGCGGCTCAGACGTGTTCTACCTCTCCATGGGTAGCTGCCCGTCGTGGAGGCTGGAGAGAGGGTGCGCTTGAAGTTTCAGGTTTGCTGGCATTGCGGTGCGCTGTGCCAAAGCTCTCATCTCCTGCGCTCTTCTTTTTGCTTTGTCCCGCAGGTGGTTCCTGCATTCGGGCTGGGGGACGAACTGCGCTGAGGACAGCATTGACGGCAGTGGGAGGTTGGGAGCATTCTCTTTGTAACAGAGTGCGTAAGTTTTTGTTTTGGCAGGACGACAACTGTGCGTATCAAGACGAACCACGCTGGACCGTGAAGTCGGAGCCGTGTAAGCTGCTGGACTTTGAAAGGGCCCTTGGGTGGAATAAGAGGAGGGAAGTCCTGTATTGCGCAACGCAGGCTTCGCGAGGGAAAGCATTTCGCCACTTGGAAGAATCCAGTTTTCGCTCCGAAGCCTCGAATTGCTCTGTGCAAGCAGGGCCCCCCGGCCCGCCCCTCGCCGACTCAGATGGCTCAGGTCACCTTTCGGCCGTCGCATCCCGGTGACATTAAACTGACGAGGCTGGGAAAAGGGGAACGGCGGGAAAGGAGGTGGCTTTGGCTTGGAGACTCTTCGACTCTGCAGCTCTGCCACTGATCCACCGCAAGATTTTGTGCCCGGAACTGTGTCCTGCCTTGGACATTGTGGTCTTGTAAAACGTGTTTCCAGCGTGTGGACTTGTAAAGTTGGCTTGGCGTCGGAGCTGGACTGGAGCGGCTTCAAGTTCAGAGTAGTGTGCAGAAGGCCCGAGTAGCGCTAACGGGAAGAGAGGGCTAGAGAATGGAGTTTGAGGTTTTCAGACGTGGCTCCGAGTTCGGAGCTCGCAGCTGGTGCAATCAAATGTCTTTGTAGACTCTAGCACAGCGTGGGATCGAACGACACAGAGTAACGAAAGGATACGACCCCGATTCAGCAATGCCCGTCTCCTGGCCTCCGAAGGCTGCGGCTGACAAGTGGCTCCGACTTTTGCACGCCTCTCGATGGCAGACTCATCCTGCAGCTTGGGGAAAGCTGCATCTGCAACCGAACATTCGCGGGCGCACGCATTCATTCGCATTTAGGAAGCGGCTTTTCTGAATCTCTCAGATCCGGCTCAGGTTTGAGCCACTTCCACCTGCCAGCACTACGACAACCACCACCTACACGACTCCACCGTCAGCAACTGAGGATACCACACTTGTTTTTCGAGAGTGTGCCATGGTGACTAAGAAGCGGCAGGCAAAGAAGCTCCCATGACGTTGGGTTCGCTGTAAGACCTTCAAGTGAAGCTTGTGACAGCTTTCCGAGGTACTTGCAGGGCGCTTGCCCATCTGAAGCAGAAGAAGCCACCGATTTCAACAACTGCCCTTTCCGATACTATGCCATAGCCTCAATGCTCTCAATGCGCTTTCTTACATGGTCGTTTCTGGTTGCACTGGGTTCCGCATCCGGCCTGTAGCGAAGGTTTTGGAAGTGCTTTCCACTGCCGGGGACGAGGCAGGAGTCACATGCGGCAAGCCAACAGTATTCCGAATGTTGTTGCAGGCCGCGTGGAAAATCGGCGAGTTGCGGCTCTACTACCTCAATGCCAGGGGACGACTTCGGAAGCTGCTCGCCTCAGATTTGGCTTGGCTTAGAAAAAGAAGCTGCACGACCGACCGATCTCTCGAGAAAGCAGCATGTGATCCAGTGGAGTATCTAGTTGTTCAGACTGGTATTCAAATCAGGTGCAGTTTTTTTAGGGTATACTCAGGGCACCTTCGGTGCCACTTGTACCGAAAACTTCTTCTAGTCAGCTGCAGTCGGGGCTGGTGAAGGCATCTCACCTTAGGTTCCCAAGCTCAGATGTGCGCGCGGAGCTCGTCCAGGATCGTTTCCAGTGCTTTTGCGCTTGCTTTGCAGATTGTCCCTTCCTTACGAAAAGCCGTCGAACTCTCCTCAGCAATTTCGCCCTTGGGATGCATTCGGATGCATGTGGCGACATCATGTTTTAGGGATGCAGAGGGGTGCTCGGACGAAACGGATGGCGCGAGGTTTTGGGATGCACATGCAGCGCGCCAAGTGCGGCTTGTTCGGCGCTTTGCGGGCGCATGGGCATGAAACGATGAAAACGAGACTGCACTCGAGCAACGTGGATAGGCCCCATGGCCCGTCGCCTGTTGTCAAGAGTGGGGGGCACTTTCCGTAGAAGGCGGCGAGAGACATTCACGAAGGGAGAGGTGAGAGCCAGCAAAGTAGCGAAGCTGCATGCAATGGTGCAACTGCGGCTGCAGTGCGACCCTAAACATGCTCAATTGGCTTCTGCAGGATGATGCTGAGACGCGAGGCTGCGAAGCGAGTAACGCCTCGAATGCCTTTGACCTTTCAGTCTTCAGCGGCCTCTGCTCACCGACGCTAGAACCAAGTCAGAGCTTCTCATCTCTGTGGGTCTCTGGCAGAGTCCGGGAATTGAGTTTGCAGCGTTTATGTTGGTAGGGCTGCGAGAAAACATCATGAGGTTTGCCCAGCAACTGTACCGAGGAGCCCGATGATCAAGCTGAGATTGGATCTGGGTCGGGGGGTCTCCATCGCCAAGTACACGGCAGCCCGGAAGTAAAGGGGAAGGGGGAGGAAAACCTGAGCCGACGCACCGCGGAAATTGCAGCTTTCATCAGGTCATCAGCGCCAATGACTCTCGGCCAAGTTATAGATGCCACGTCCAAGCCACATCATGTCACTGACTCTGCCTTCAGTGTTACCCTTTCACACGATGGCCCAAGTGCGACTGCACTTGTGTGCGCGCGCATTTCACGCCGTGCGTGACGTTGATTTCCCGCCAGGCCTCGAGTTCCTTCGATCCGAAGTCGTGGAGGCGGGGAGTTGCGAGACAGAGCAGCTCTATCATGGGGCAGGGGCTGCCTTTGGCAGCAGTTTGGCAGCTTGGGAGTTTATTATGCTTTACCATCGCAGCAAAGATACACGCTCAGAGGCTATGGGGCTCAGTTGATGGAGCAACAGCGAGCGACATGCCGGCATCCCAGCATGGAAGGGTTGCCTTGACGAGTGAATTCATGGCCGCGTGCTGCGTGCGCTAAGGACTTCGCTTTCCACGGCAGTGAAGCTCAGCGACGTGTCCCAGGCAGCACTCATTGGAGCGCAGCATCGAAAATGCTTGATATTGGCTTATTGAACAAAAAGTGTTTGGTGAGAACGCTCAGAAGCGAAATCTTCGTCCCGTGATAGCCAGGCGTACTTCCCATCTGCTCGCTGGATGTGCGATCCTCCGTGGGGTGTTCCACGAAAGCGAGGCACTCTAAAGACTGTCCAGGAATGCCAGGATTTCTCCTCAAGACTCTGACACTTTGCAAGTGACCGTAGCCCAAGGGCTGCATGCAGCAAGCTCGTTAGGCCCTACACTGTAAGTTAGCATCGGTCGAGGCTACCACTGCATGGCCACAACCACGACGACGACAACGCAGGCCGGGTGAAGGTTTAATATTGTTGTTCATCACAAGCCATAGCTTCTGGAAGGAAACAATGCAGGAGGCTCCTTGTTTCAGACACTTAGGAGCGAGGTCTGCAGCTCATGGAGAGGGAGTTTTTATTTAGTTCTTTTCTCTTTGTATGTCCAGAAGCCTGACAGAGCCCACATGGTCTGCTTCAGCTTGGCCGATTCGGGTTTGGGTCTTCTGGGTGCAGCAGCAGATTTCGTTGGCACTGAATTGCCGTTTGCTGAAGGTGGAGGAGGAGATAATTGCCACCACCACGACCACCACTGCTATGATCAAGAAAGATCGGTGCTTTTACAGAGCCTGGTCAGATGACGTGCCATTTCAGCTGCATGTCTGCTGGTGAGCTTTTCCTCGATTCGGGTATCAAGCACACTGCCAGACAGCATGCATGGTTTCCGAGGATACTATGCGCTGCAAGTGCTGCAGGCCAACGACGCGAAGGCAGGCATGTCTTGCAAATCGCAAAGTCATGCAGGGGCTTGACTTTCCTCCTGCACCAGATCCGGTCGGTAGCCGCCTGTAGTCGACGAGTCTTCACGGCCCTCAGGCGACAAGCTGGCAATTGGCAGAGGTGGAGCTCAGGCAGAATGGCAAGGTCGGGCATCTGCAAGGACGAGCCGGAGTCGTGCAGTCATGTCGAATTTTCGCCAGGCCTTGCTTTTGCCAAAGTCACGCGGGTCAGCTTGGTGACGGGCTCAGATTTCATGTGAGTGTCAACACAGCCGAGCACGGACCTTCTAATATCATCAGTTCGACTAAGCAGCAGTACTTTCCCGATCCAACAGAAGAGCATGCGCTTCTAGCACGGCTTCAAGTACTTGCAGATCTGGGAAGCTCATGTGTCCAATCTCCCGAGTTCACGAGGTTCGTCCACGGTCGTGCGAGGAGGCCTTGCAAGACTCGTGCCTGCCAAACGACAGTTTGAAGGGTCCATCCCGGACTACTCTTGAGAGCTGCTCTCCTTCAACGCTCCCTCCAAGTCTAACGGGTGATTCCGAGAGGCCCGGGACAGTGCTTGACGCAGGGAGCTCAGTGTTCAGTTGGACTGACTCGGCATGTCGATGTGCACAGCCCTATAGGGATCCCTTCACCTTCCATTTTCTCGGTGCTCCTACGTCCTCAACTGCGCACTGCCGCGGTAAAATGGGGCTCTAGCAGGAGCAGGGTGTTTGGAGGCAGGACCACGAGTCGAAGGCAAAATATATACGAAATTGTGTCGGGAGCGAGGTTTCCACGCACCGGATTGTTGTTGGAGTTCGACCCCATGGCAAGGTCGAGGAAGCATGTCTTGAAATGACGCGGAACTCCGAAAGCCTTCGCGGCGGATTCGAGACCAGAGCAAGGGGCCGCAAAAAAGAGAGCGTGGCAAACAAATTAGATTTTACAATGAATCCGTTGTGCCGACGTGGCGAGTGCGGGACTGGAAAGACTACGGTTTTAGTCAAACATCTGCACCGCAGTCTGCACCGCAGTCGACAGGACAGTGTTGGAAATCATTTCATTCGGCATCCAATCTCGTTCTGACACGTTGACTGGTATTGCAAAGTCGGCATATAGCCTGTGACATCTCAACGAGGGGATCCTGAGCATGGAGCCACCTCCTTTGAATTTCCGGGCAGGAGCAACTTTGATCCGTGATTGTATGAATGTATCGCACAGCAAGTGACCTGCAATTTTGACCACAAATCGTCGGCGCTGCCTTCACAAGTCGCTTCCCCGAGTGACGAATCGCAGGGCGCCGCGGCGAAACAATCAATGAAAGTGTTTTCACAAATCCGGTCTGAAACTCCAGACTATCTAGGTACTTCTGGGTGGTGTGCTCGAACAATTTGTGCGAGCAGATGATCGTAATACTGACGCATGTGAGGGAATTCAAGAACAGGATTGATTCAGGTTCTGGAATTCTAGATTTGTATGTTTGTGTAGTGCTCTGAATCTACGAGCTCGTGATTCTTTTCTGATGTCCCCCACTTACGGTTTTGCTTTGTCGATCTTGACGATTCGTCAGAAGCTTTGCATGATTGCAGAGCCTGTGACGAAGCTAGTGATGCAGACGAAGGGGTCGTGTCTTGAACCATCGGCTTGTTAATCTGCCGCAGTCTATTTTAAAGCTGAGGACGGTACGGAGGCTTTCAACGTCTTGGATGGAAATCTGGCGACCGTGGTTCTGTGCTCAGTTGGCTAAGCTTGACGTCAGAGCCCAGCACACGGCCGCAAAACCCACCCGCGATCACCGCACAGGCACAGCCTGATGGAGGCTTCTCTGCGAACTACACATCCGTGCAACTGGCTTTCGGCCAGCGTGTTCGCGTGGCACGGAGTAGCCTCTTGGATGCCTTTGCTGGGCTTCTGCGCCGGTTGCGCTCTGTGGTAGCGATGCGGGCTTGAGGGAGAGTCCTAATGAGTACTTACCTTTATAACGTTGCGTGCAGCAGAATTTCAGAGACGAATGGCTGACTGACATAGGGCTGCGGCTGCTGGACTCTGAAGAACTATATTTGCATGTCGGCAGGACTCGAGCAGCTCTTCCAATCTGGGTTAAGTGCTGAGCCATTGCGTCGCAGCCGCAGCTCCAAAAACGAATCCGAAGGGCCAAGAATAAGGCTGCACGCCGCGAGAGCTACGAGAAGTCTGTGGTCCCAGCCCCTGAAGAAATCGAAGCCTGCAGGTTCCACGTTCGATTATGCAGAAGCACATTTCTGCATGGACGCCGATGAGGATACTCGTTGCAGCACTGCGTGGAACGGAGGCGGGCTGTGGGAAAAGACTTCCATTTTGACTTTCGGAGTGATGCCGGCAATTCAGAGGCAAGACTTGCTCTGGGTTCATTTAGGCAGACGAAGCATCTTTCATTTGTGTGTGTGTGTGTGTGTTGTGAGCACCAGTTTGGACAGAAGCCACGTCAACATTGCTGAGGTTCAGGTGAGCTGAACCCGTGGTGGCAAGTGGACCTCGGAATCCGCGAGGCTGTTTTATTGCAGTTCTCCTGTCTGGTCTCACAGAGTTCTCTGTATGAGAGTGATGTGCTCGATTCGACATTCTTACGGCAGCTCCGATTCGACCCAACTCGTGAACGAACCGCTGTGGCTGGTGGTTGTGTCTGCACTGGCAGCACCCATGCCTCAACTCAGTTTTGACAGTTCGGTTATTCAGGCTTCGGATGTTAACCCTGCGAACACCCAAACTCGACACCCACTTCGCCGCTGTTGCTCGAAAGGCTGTGGAGATTGTCGCGTTGCTGAGCCACCCTGACGGCCCCTTGAACACCAAACTCTTTTGACCTTTAAGAGGGCGGAATTCTGCCAGATCGTCATGATTGGCCGTGTTTTCTGCGAGCCATTTAGTTTCAGGGCTTCACCTTTTTTTCCGGAGGCAGGCAGTCTGTTAGCGGTCGGATGCAGAGTACAAGGTTGTGCAGGTGCTTCTTCTGTGACGGCAACATTCATGTAGTCAGTTCTCGTGCAGAACTTGCAGGTTGTGAAGCACGCTATGGCGTAGACGTGGGAGACAAGCGACTCGGCGATGAGGAGAGTCACAGCTCTCGCACCCGGAGTCATATCAATATCGCCGAGCCACCTCAGGTGCACGCCCACCGGCGCCGTCGTCAGCGTCAGCGACGTGTCCTGCGCAGGTGGGGTCGGATTTGATCAGGTCGCCCATCATGGGCCATTGGGCTATAGTGCTTCCATGGATTTGCTGGAATCCGAGTGAATTCGATCGCAAATCGACGAAAATTGGCACCTGTCCCGAAGCCACACATTGCTGGTGGCAAAGCGCATCTGCCTCAAGCACCTGAGACACCTCAGCCACAATACCTCGACTTTTGCCCGGAGGCCACACTTGTCCCGGTGAGCCCTGCGGCAAGTTGGAGGTCACAGGCAAGGACAACTGGTACTATGCGACTTGGATCGATTTAATCTGAAGGGCTGCGGCTGGGAGGAGACTAGGTGACGAGGCATAGTGGACATTGACGAGTGTGCTGCGTGATGAGGAGTGTTGAATTTACAAGCTTGGACTCTTCTGCCCAATGCCCCTGAGTGAACGGGCTTGACTAGCCCTTGACATGGCAACATGGCAAGGTCTCCTGCGAAGGCAAAGTGGGCCGCTACGTGCAAGTGCAGCTGAAGGGCCAGAGAGTCCTGAACTTCCGCGAGTTTCGACTCCTGGACAAGGCCGTCAGCTCTCACGAGCCGCGACTGTGCAGCCGAAGTCTCGACAGGACATGGTGACTGATGTGGACCTACCGGAACCTTCACAGAAGGCGGCCATGGACTATTTCGCCTCATGGTATGATTAAAGTTATGTGTCGGCTCACCAGATTAAACTCCTCCTGAGCTCGATGCAGCTTGAGCAGAACACTTCTGACCGCAGTAGCCTCTCGCGGGAAGCATCGCAGTTCGGTCAGCGTCAAGCACCCAGAGGCGGCAGCTGAACGTAAGTGTCGAATTGGGTCCCAGGACAGTTTCTAGCACCGCACCTGCCCCAACTGCGATCTGCAGCACCTCTACAGCCACTTAAGGAGTTGCGACTGTGTAGGAACGTGTCTTCGCCAAGGTCCGGGCAGACCGTAATGGCTACTATGACACTCGGTGTCATGAGCCGCCTGGATTGCACTACGGCAGGCCCAGCGTGTGCAGTGCCACTTCTTGTCCACTTACAAGCCTCGGTATCGAAACCTGCTGCCGTGCCCGTGCCATTCAAGGAACCTTGCCAGCACCATCCGCGGCTCCAGCACGGCGCTTACTATTGTCCAGCCGCAGACTTGCCGGCGAAACTGCCACGGTCAGACGTGCAGATCGAAACCTTGAGTTCGGTCCGTATCAAGACGGGTACGTCCATGGTCATCCCGGGCAGCTGTCCCGAAGATCACGGATGTCGCACATAGTAGATTGCCTCCTCTGGCCCAGCGACTGTGAAGCCCAGGCCAGAAGAAACTGGAGGAGTGTGCGCAAGCATGCCGCTGACTCAGTGAACGTCATATGAGTAGAGTGGAGAAGGAGCTCGAGCCTTCGCCCTTGCAGCTCACAACTCACAAGTTCTCTCCAAGTTGTCGGAGGTTGATAGCTTACAATTGTGCAACAGTTGATGGACATGTGGCTGCCAGAGTGTCAGCGAGTGACACTTTCGTTTGCGATTATCTGTCGACTGGACTGTAGCTTGAGGCCTCAATCATGGAGACTGCGGAGGTTTCTCTGACTACAGTGGGATGGCCTGTGCCGTGCACCGAGACGATCAGGGTTAAGCTACTTCAACCTGGTTGAAGTCGGAAGAAAACTCGAGGGCATCCTTACATCTCCGGTGCATGATCTGAGAAGTTTCAGCAGATGAGGGTCGTTGCAGACCTTCTCCAGCAAAGCACAAGAGTCACAAGAGTTCTTTCACTTGGTCAAGTCGTTTTGGAGAAACTGGGGCTGTTTCTCTCACCACTGTGTCCATGTCCTTGCTCTCCCTGTTCGCACTCAACCGACTTGGCCGTTCTGTGGTCCAGTGTTTCCGAGTGGCGCCCTCGGCCAGTCTGTAGCCCACAGAGCAGTCGACGTTTTGAGTGCTCCTCGAAATGGACCAGCTACCGGTACTTAATGGGCTGATGTCCATCAGTGAAGTATCTGTTGATTCACTTCATCACGAGAGATGCTTCATTTTCCTCATCGGGTGAACCCGGCAGGACTTGAAAAGTGAGCGTGCTTGACGTGCTGTCATGCCTGTCCTGGTTGCTTGGATTGGAAGTACGGGTCATGAGCTTGGGTTCTTCCAACCAGAGGTCATCATGACGAAGTCGAAGGCCTCGCTGGAACAGCGATGTGCGTGGACGGAGCCTTGCCACCCTTTGGGCTGAAAACGGCGTGGAGGGGTCGTTTGGTGCCGACAAGCACTACTCTGGTCCTTTTCTGGGCTTTCACTGCGCACCGACTCAAGAACCGCAGACCTGTAAGTTCACAGTGCTGGTGCTGTGCCAGTACAGAGGACTGCACCGACTACTTTTTAGAGCTCCGTGGCCTGAGGATGATGACAAGGCATCGTACTACGAGCGCCAAGACGAGGCACCGAATGACCATTGCGAGATGCTTTAGATTTAGTGCATTTGCTGCTTGCTCGCTTCCGTGGCCTGCCTAGCTTTTGGAGGAGTAGGCAGACTCGGCTTATCAGCTCGCGTTCCGTTGATTTTAGCAGCAATGCATCTGGAGCCAGTTCCAGAAGCTAACCCCGCGGCGCTTCTGAAAGCTGCAGTTTTTGTTGTTGTTGTTGTCGTCGGGAATCTCGGTTTGTCGTGATTTTAGGCTCTCGTGCGAGCTTGCAATGACAGCCTCTTCCGGCCAACTGTGAAAAGTTGTTGTGGGTGCGAGCAGGCCACCTCCATGGCCCAGGCATACCTCACACCCATACCTGCCCTGAGCAGCTCGTCGTGGTGGAATCCTGGGAAGGTCGCCGTCACCACCACCACGACGACCACGACCGGCGCAGCTCGTCGAAGACTGTTCCGCTCAGTCGTGCTTGGTCGTCAGTGTTCATGTTCGGGGATCCCAAGCTTGATAGTTTCCATCGTCGTAGAGCCCATCCAGTGGACATGCGACATTCGAAGCCGAGGTGGACACTTCCATTGCAGGGGCCCAAACAGAGCAAAGCCACTGCAGATTCGTAGTCACAGCAATGCTGCGGGTGCATGCAAACCACCATAGCATACCGCACACATCGGCAAGCAGTGTGGAGCTGAAACGATCTCCAAAAGGTGGAGGCCGGCTGGGAGGGCAGCAGTGACAGTGGCCGGCTGGCTGCGAAGCTAATCATGGCCGCACGGCTCGGACAGATGCGTTGGGTTTACTTCTCAAGGATTTTAAAGGATTGGGCCTCTCCATGGGACCAGGATCCTCGCTTTTTGATTTCAGGTCTCTCCTCAAGGTGCCCCCCCCCCCACAAGCTCTTGAGTATGTTTCTTTCTGACAAGTCTTCGGATATTAAAACATCACTTCTTGGATCTTGGTTCGGAACTGTGCAATCCATGCAAGGACCTGGGGGAGCAGAACTTCTTGACCGAGTGCCCACACTTAGTGAGAGAGGGGCAGCAGGCGAAGGAGATAGACGGACAGCGACATACCGCAGGTGTTTTAGATTGTTGGACAAATGCTGCAGGCAAAAGCTAGCAAATTGGTAACAGACACAGGTAAACAATTCCAATACGCGAACAAGATATACACAACACGCACAGGTTGATAAATGAACCGCCTGGCAACAGCATGGTATTTTCATACATAATAGGCATAATGTGTACTGGCTAGCAGACAACGATTACGAAACCGTTCCGGCAGAACTTGAACTGAAACTGCTTCGTTACTGGTGCATCCTGATGTGTGGTTACGGTGCCGCTCATGGTGCATGGTGCCCAAGAGAATAGACATAGGCTTCTTGAGCTGTTGGAACTGTTTCCTTGTCCAGGAAGTCTGATCCCGAAGTGGAGGCGGCTGAGTTCGGGGTTAAACCAATGGCCCGACACAGGAGGCTTAAAGGCGACCCTCGGTGAGGCGTTCTCATCTATTCGGCATTGTGTGCACTGCCTTTCCTTGGCCAACTCCTGGATGAGCCAGCAGGTTTCAGTACGCGATTCGCAGGCCTGTCCATGCCGTTCAGGTACGCGATCGTCTCAGGCTCCGGCCCTGACGGCACCCACCCAAAGAAGTGGTCGCTTGGCGCTAGCTCTTCCCAGGGCTGGAAGGCATTTCTCAGCCTCATCCAACACCAAGGATCCTCAAGGGATCCAATGATGCCAGCGCGCCCATGGACGAGTGGGACGAGTTGAGCCTCATGGCTATGACAGACGCTTTGCAATGGGGTTTCGAGGGATCTATTGTGAAAGGGAAGGAACTACTTGCAGCATTCTATAGGCCCAGAATAGGTGTGTAGCATCGATATGGTGCATATATACATGAAGAGGTAGGCGGATATGTAGATAGGTGGATCGATAGACACGAAGAGCTCCCGCCCGCATGCCAACGCTCCCGGAAGACAAATGCCCGCACGCCGGCGCGCCTGTGTCACACCGACACCGGCATGGCCTTCGAGGTGATCGCGAGTATGTTGGGTTGATTGTCATGACTGTAGTCCAACATTGTCCGATGCGGCGGTGCATCGGCATTATGGTGCCGCATCGGCATCGAGTGGAAACGGAAGGGTGTAATGGGCATACGCCGAACTTGCCAAGCTCTGCCGGCATGTTCTGATCGCAGATGGGGTTCAGGTCGGAGCATGTCGGGGCTGAGAATGACAATCGCAGCAGCCTGTCCATGTTTCAATGTTACCACAGCCCCCCTGCACCTTCATACTTCTTCACTGTGTAGCACAGCGTCTGATCAAAATTCCGTTCACGGTCTCGGGCGTCCACCCAGATCTCTCGTTAAGATGAGTTCGGCAACGAGGCAAGCACGATTCCGACGAGCCTTCGCCTGGAACTCGGCTTGGGAGGGAGTGCGGGCACACGCTCGGTTCAGGTTTGAGCCTTGCCCTGAGGTTCCCACCCGGGGAGCCAGGACGGAGGAAGCCGCTGCTGCTCTCAGTTGCGTGCCCGGCCGACGGCGGATGAGATGCACACGGATATAGACGTCCAGCCACAGAGGAACTCCCATTGAGTCGGTGGTGATACATCATTTTCCAAGCCTTCTGCAGACTTATTGGATGTTCAAGCTTTGCTGCAGAAAGTTGTACATACAGATGGAGGAGGATAGTGTCTGCAAAGACGGGGAGATCGCGAGGAGGGAAGTTAAAAGGGCAGCCTGCATGACAGGTGGCAGATGCAGGAGAAGGGACTCATGTACTCCGCTGCACTATCGGTCACTATCGCAGTGAAGGAGAGAACTTCCTGCCCGGACGATTCGTTCGTTGCCCTTTGTGCTGTGAAGGGATCTTGAGCGCGAGCTCCCCCCAGCTCCACCCGCCCGTTCAGCATCAGCCGCCTTGCTTGCATTGGGTATGAGTCTCGTGGGAGCACTGTGAAGGTGGCATGGCTTGTTTTTCTAGAGAAGACCTGCAGTGGAGGCCCATCAAGAAGCCTACACTAAACACAAGCCCCGCACGATCAAGAGGGCTTGACATCCCCGACAGCTATACAAGTGCGTTAAGCCGGATGTTTCTGTACAGTGACTGCTGGGCCTGTGAAAGCCTCTGGTTCGCTACCGTCTCCTGTTCTAACGACCGTCTCAGGCCATGCCTTCCAAGCGCCGCAACAACGGCCGCTCCAAGCACGGCCGCGGCCACACGGCCATCGTCCGTTGCTCGAACTGTGCTCGCTGCGTGCCGAAGGAGACGTTGGGGGTTCTCACTCGGTGCTGGCTTTTTAGGGGTGTGCACCCGAAGTAGCGGCGTACTGCCGAATCGGGAAGTCGTCGTTACGAGTTTGGGACATCACGACTTGGATGGAACATGTCAAGAGTCACTTCCGATGCAAAGCACTCATGTCAATGACGTTGGACTGGCGTGGATCGCTGTGAAGGACAAGGCGATCAAGCGATTTCAGGTCCGCAACATGGTGGCCTGGCATATCTCTTGCTGTTTTCTGCTTTGAGCCCGGCCATGGGACCTCCCTCTTCACGAAAATCCTAAGCAAAAGCAAAGGGCTACTCGCGTGCTGCTCGCGCTTGGATGCCAGCGTTTTCAAAGACTCCTTTATGGATTTGGGCCTGGTGGTTAATGATCACCCACAGCTGTGTAGACTTGCCTCACACGCCCGTCGACTGAGGGACACCGAGACTTAAGCAATAGCCGCAATAGCCCTCAAGGAATTCATAAGCTGTGTGGTTGAAAGACGAGCTACCCTCGCGTGCTACTGGCCTCGGCACAGTCCCAGGCATCAAAGCACAGGGCAGAACCCATGCCACGCGACCGTTGACTGTAGACCGGGGGGTGGGGCGCGTGCGGGAAGACCGGATGAGGACGTTCCCAAAACCCTGCCCGCTTGAGCGCCTTAGAAAGTTTGTGAAGGATGTGACATACGGACGTGGACGTGCGACCTGCCGGACTGGATACAGCTATCAAGTGTTTAAGACTAAGGTGGATGCCTCCTCCCAGAGAGATTTGCGCGAAGCCAGTGTGTACTCGAGCTTCATGCTCCCCAAGCTCTACATGAAGATGCTCTACTGTCCTCGGCTGAGTCATCGCGTGACAGGTTGACAGGGCACCATCAACTAAAACTAGGCCCCCATTGGATGCGTGCATGCAGACCCCCACGACATTCTGTAACCGGGGAGTTGTTAGCACTTTCAGAGGAGCTGCTCTGCTGGCTATAGACAGCATCCGTCTAAGCTCTGGCTGAGAAGAAGAGACACGACTCAAACGAGTTTACCGGCCGGCAAGGCGTGTCTTGCGCGATCCACGGCCGTGTGGTCCGCGTCCGCAACAAGGTGCTGCGTGCCAGTCCGGAAGGCCCGGACCGAAGTGTGAACGCTGTGCTTCTTAACTAGATTCACAAGGGAGAGGTGAGGTCCTTGCTGCGAGTCTGGTCTAGTAGCCCATGTGGTAGCACACTCTGAGTCGCACTGATGTATGGTAGCCTGATAACACTGACATTTCGAGCGGCTTTAATGTGCCACAGTATTTTTAGATGTAGCATTGGTTTGAACGTGTGCGTGTGTGTCCACGCTGAATCCTACGCTCCGCAACCCTAAGCAAACGGCTGAGTTATTGTGGCCATGGTCTAGTGTACGAGTCGACGACTAGCAGTGTTTTGAGCACCTGCTGGCATTGACAAACTGAGGACAGGGAAGAATGCATGTACTAATTGTAGAGAAGCGTGTTGGCCCCAGGATCTACATTGTTTTACCCGACTGCTTCTCCTTTTCCTCGTTTTGCCGTTATGCCTTCGATCGCTCGGCCGGGACTAGGCGGACTCGAGACACTGGATAGTGCAGCAGGCACTAAACATCCTGGCGACCATCAAAGTTCGTGAGGTTGGTAAGATGCAGAGATAGTCAAAGAGCAGGAGTTCCGTGTCCCAAGCTTCTATGTGCCAGGGCTGTTAGGGCTACCAGCTCGAGTTGCTGTAATAGTTATCTTGTGTCACATGCGCGGCCCGACCTATAACGTGCTCAGGAATGGTTGAAGTCAAATCTAAATGTCAAAGTGGCGGGCAGGCAATTAGGCTATTTAGTTGTCATTGAATAGCGCGAAATTACGGGGTGCGAAATTACGAGGTGCCCGGCAAGCCATGTTTCTTGCACTGGGCAAGCGGCCTCCTGAAAACGGGACGGTGGTCGAAACAATGCCTGAAAGGATATTCATGGAGACATGCTTTCGAGGAAAAACAACGTTGTGAGAACAGCCATCTCTTTCACTGGAAAAGTCTGCTTTTTCTGCGCAGAGCATCATTTGCCGTCCAATGTTTCTTTCAGCCAGCAAGAGTCAACAGTGCAACCATGAAGAGATAGGTACATCAACTAATCACTGGGCATTCGGCATATGAGCGAGTCGATAAAGATGCGTAGTCCGTTAGAAAAAAGCCGCTGCAGAAAATACGAGGACTGAAGAACACAATCTGAATCTCAGTCATGAACATCACTTTCCAGAAACATTGTGCCAGATTAACAATATCTAGGAAGACGACAGCGCCGAAAACTGCAACTCCTTACGCAACAGACCGATGCGCTCATACAGCTTATGCTTGTATTCACCAGCTGTTGAACAATTCTGTTACAGACGTTGAAACGACCCTGCAACATTACCACAATCTTGTAGTAGCAAACCTCAGCACTGAAGAGACTCGAGAAGAAACGAGCTTTCCGGAAAGCCACAGACATATCGCTCACCAAGTAATGAACAGTTACAACTTTACAACGCACTTGTTGACACAGCATATGAAGACCAACAAGTTTCCGCAAGAGAACATCCTGTTGAGGCAAGATGCGGCAGCCAAAGCATTCACACCAGTGCCGATGCACCAAAGAAAGCCGTACATTTTTGATGACATACGGCAGCTCCTCTGTGATAAGCAAAACAAAAGCGCCAGAGGTTAACACATCAAGCGAGCGAAGTGGATAAAACATTGCGCAAGCATTTGCGCCAGAACCGACACAAGCGTGAACATGGAAATGCATACAAGGTCTTCGGAAAACGTCGGTGCCCAAGCATTGCAAATTTAAAGGTGGTGCAGGCAACTACATCCCAGAATCGCGCTTCCCAACCAAGGCGGTAGAATGCTAGCAGAAGTTTAGTGGAAAGCAGCGGAGGGAGATAATGTCTGGGCCTGTAAACAAATACTGTCCCAGACCCAGTTCGGAGGGATCGGATCTATCAACATGTTTCAAGAAGATTGAAGACTCTTGGCACGCAGCCAAAGCAGCAGTTTCGCGAACAAACGCACGCAGAGATCCCAGGCCCGAAGATCCTCGGCAGAAAGTTGGTTCTTATGTGCTTAAGAGCCCTAGTTGTTTTTGTATAGACGTTGCATTCACTTATGTGTTTCTTTCGTTTACACGTACTGGCATGTTCGGTCTTTTGCCTATTAGTTGAAGCTATCATGTCAGCTTTGCCAACTAATGGAGACGAGATGGACTTGCTGCAGGTCGCGTCTACAAGCCGCCGCAGAAGGACTCCGTGTGGTTCGGCTTTGCGTCGGTGCACGGGCTTGCCTAGTCGAGGGATCATCGTTCGTAGACATGCTGTGGCGCAGGGCGGTGGCAAAGGCAACTGAGCAAGCTTGAAGCCGGACAAGAGCACCAAGGGAAAGAACTCGCTGGGGAAAAAGGTAGGAGTGCAGCGCTCCAGTGATGTTGCAGCTTTGTCAAGCTTTCCCGTCGCGCAACACGGCACACGGACGATGTTGACAGAGTAGTTGGAGTCTGGACCTTGACACCTGATGGGCCAGCCGGGTCTGGCAGCAACAGGGTCGGGGAGGACACTCGTGCTGCCTAGGATTGGCCCGAGGCGAGCGAGACTCGAAATCATGAGCAAGAGGCAGCATGTCTACACACCGTCCCAGAACGAGATTCCAGCATGCACAACAACCGTGGCAAGCATTATTTTTTTGACAGCAAAATTCGTGCACAGCTCTTGCACATACTTGCCCAGTGCCATCTGCGTTGTGGACTACGATACGACAGGAAGATATGGACCTACAATTCAACATCCACCAGGACCTTTGGCAAGATGCTTGGATTGCAGCAACTTCGGCCGTAAGAACGCGCAAGCGGCAGACGGATCTAAATGTGCAGCACCGTGTGGAGCGCCTTCTTGAAGACCACGGCCCAAAAACGAGCAAGCCGCTGACTCTGTGCCTTGCATGCAAACCAGCTGACTCGCTTAATGGAGCAGCATGCAGTGTACATATGTCGTGTGATCCAGCAAGCCTTTCTGAGCGACTGAGTTGGTGTGCAATGTGCGCAATTGTAAGGCGCGTGTATGGCACCATGATCAAGGGCTTCTGCGTGATCAACAACGACCGAGCAAGGTCACTACATGCAGATTGCGAGCGAGTTGTTCTTCTCTTTGCCGAACAGCCGTACACGGAAGGGTTGCAGCTGCCCAAGCAGCCAGCTGCAAAGAGGCAGCGCGTGGATGCTTTCACGCTGGATTTGGATTTGGCGAAGGTGCAGGAGGCGGAGGCTTTTGACTGGACCCAGGCACCTCTGGGAGACAGCCTGTTGGTGTCTTTGGATGCAAACCAACTCCCTCCAGACATCAGAGCTATGGGAGCAATGGGAGCTACCGGAGCACCCCCACAGGAGCCACTTCAGGTGCCGTCTCTTCTCGAGGAAAGCGGGCTGCTGGATGAAGTCTTCCCCGCTCGCGTGGATGCCCCGCCACTGGCGGCAGAGGCAGCGCTGAGCCTGCCGGAAGCGCCAGGACCGCCAGGAGTCCTTGAGGCTTTCCGTGCAGACGGCGCATCCGACCTCTTGGGCGCAGGCGTGTCAGATTCGGAGATGCAGATTCAGGAAAGGAAACAGAAGCGGCGACGGGTGCGACTCCAGCCCCTGCCTGGACATGTTTTCGGTTTTGACGTGGAGACTCAAATGGCAGACGCGGGAGGAGAGGCTGGACATGCCGCAGGGTCCGTAGCTGTATAGTACTCTATAGCATGTTGCAGTGCAAGCTTCCCACATCGTCTGCGTTCGCGTCAGGGCTAACTGCAGAATGCTCATGTTTCTGCCCGGGGATTGACTGAGAACATGTCAAGATGCGCTTGAGGCTGGCCTAGCTGCTTCTCGTCCTTCTCTTGCCTTGTTCGCGGCGGAGATTTCGGGGAACTTCTTTCCAAATCGCATGGGGCAGCTGCAAGCACTCACGGACATCAGCTTCGGGCTTTCTCCTTTACCATCGGCATTGCCCGCGCCGCTTGGGGCTTTCTCGGATGCAGATCCTGGGGAATATGCCGAGCTGCCGGAGATTCAACCCCTCCTAGGCAACGTCGGAGATCAGGTTCGACCTGACATGCTTGGAGCGGTGTTTGCTTCCGAGCCGCAGGAGCCATCGTTTATGGCAGCAGCAGCTCAAGCTGCAGATGCTGCAGCAGAGGCCCAAGCGGATCGAAGCCTGGCGCTTGCAACAGAGGACGTTGCCGACGCAAGCGACGGAAGCCATGATGTGCAGACTGCGCAAGTCGGCTTGTTGATTCGCAGATACCTTGCCGAACAGGGTGAGTCCTTTCTGGACGATATCATGCGACCATCAGACACGAGCCGAAATACAGCAGCACGAGCATTTTCATCGCTTCTCGCACTGGCAACTGGTGGAGGCCTCCTCCTCCAGCAGGAAGAGCCTTATGGTCCAATCCACATCTCTTTGTGCTAATGGCTATCCGGGCACAGCACCGAATGCGGACATGGGGTCCAGGCATTGGTGGAGCAGCTTGCTTGCTACTTGGATGTGTGGATTGGCAGAGCCGAAGGATTTTGGCAGCAGCTGGAGCTTCGCCGAACTGAATTCTAAAAGGGTGAATTCATCTGTCTTCCAGCAGCCCGGGCCAAAGCATCCTGTAAGCTTCTCATGCTGCATAAACGCTGCACCAGCACTCGTCAAGCAGCCCGACAAACGGCTGCGAACATTTCCTGTATTTATTGTCCTTCTGCCGCATCTCTCAATTCCATTGCGCATGCTCCACAAAAAATCAGAATGCCTTAAGCGCTGTATCAGGAAATATGTTTATGTAGAAAATTAAATATGATCTATACATATATGGTCACGCGCTCCGCGGGCCCCCCCCCCCGCCCCCAAAGGTCAATGGTCCGGATATAGGGTGGGGCCCCCCCTCTCCTGTGGTGGGGGGTGTGGGGTTCCTCTTCCCCCTGTGGGGTGGTTGTGGGGTTTTGGGGTTTAGGGTTTAGCTCAAGCTTTTGAATTTTGGGTTTATGGTTACAAGATATAAGGCTTCGAATTGCTTTGGGCTTAGGGAAGATTTGCGTATATATTCTGCAAAT